>JAVKPL010010526.1:0-44466 GCA_032173675.1 Gastrolobium villosum | reverse complement strand
TTTTTTTTTGGAAACAGAGGAATTAAAAACAAACTAAAGCCTAATTACACGTGGCCAAGCCACTCCCCTAGAGTCATTCTCCAGCAACCCAAGACAACTTTGGGGAGGAGTATCCATCAAAACAGTTTCCCAATTCAAAGATTGAGAGTACCCCGCCAGCCAGTCAGCCACTCCATTGCCCTCTCTATAAGTATGAACAAAGGACACCTGCCAATCACGATCCTTCAACTTGTTGATCTTCTTCACCAGGCCTGCATACGGATGATTTGAATCACACCCAATCCGGATCATATCCAAAGCTACTTGGGAATCCCCTTCGCTGATCACCTTCCTATACCCAAAATTCCAAGCAGTCTGTAATCCCAGTAAAAAGCCCCATAATTCTGCTTTGACAGAGCTACCTACTCCCAGGTTTCTAGCAAATCCCATAAGCCAATGCCCAGATTCATCCCTTAGGACTCCTCCACACCCACTCTTTCTATTACCTTCCAAAGCAGAACCATCCGTGTTTATTTTTATCCACCCCATCGGAGGAGGTACCCATTGAACAAGGGTTTCCACTTTCTGCCCAACTTGCAGCCCAGTATCTCTGTACAGTTTCCTTGCCTCGAAGAAATTTTGCAAGAAAGTCCGAATAGATCTAACTATATCCTCTATTGTAGAATTAGTATTTTCAAAAATAAAACTATTCCTATCTTTCCATATAAACCAGCAAATAAGCCCAAATAAAATACTGCCATCCAAGCCTCCCAGTAAGCTAATTTTTGGAGATAAATTGGACACTAACCAGTTCTGCAGGTTCTGGCTACAAAAAGCTGTCCAATTCTCCCTGCTAATAAATTGTCTCCATATTCGTTGAGACCAGGAGCACTCCCTCATGACATGACTGCAGCTTTCAGGATAGGAGTTACATCTAGGACAAGTATTTGAGGTAGAAAAATGCCTTTGAAACCTCCTTAGGTTGGTTAGAAGATTTTCACCAAGCAAAAGCCATAGGAAAGTCTTGACTCGAGGAGGACCCTCCCATTGCCAAACTGAGTTCCAGTGAGGCTGAACCTGAGGAGGATCTTCAATACAGAGGCTATTCAAAGCTGTCTTGAAGGAAAAGTTACCATCATGGGATTGCTCCCAAATCACCTGATCATCTCCATCATCCAGCCGAGGGGGACAGGTACCTGCAATACAGTTCAAAGCTTCTTGTGTTAGAAAATCCCCAAACTCCTGCCATTTCCACTCTCCCTGGTGATCCACCATCTGAGCTATCATAACAGTATGGGTGCCAGGGGGTAAGTCCTGGACTGTATGCTCCTTTAGAGGGCCAATGGGCAACCATTTATCCTCCCAAAATGAACTATTAACACCATTCCCAATAAGGATCCTTGACCCTTCATAAATTTTGGGCCACACCCTCGATAAGCCAAGCCATAAATTAGAACAGCCACTTCTTTTCTTGATCGAAGGCATCAACCCATCCTCCACTTTATATTTACTTCTCAAAACCTGCACCCAAAGATCATTCCTATGAGTAAGAGTTCTATGCCCAATTTTCATGAGGCAAGCTTTGTTGGTAAGTCTCAAACTCCTAATCCCAAGACCACCCTTCTCTTTGGCCTTACACACAGTATTCCAAGGCAATGCATGGACTTTCCTAGCATCTTGATTGGATCCCCAAACAAAACCCCTCATTTTCTTCTCAACTTCATCACACGTTCCAAGGGGCAGAAGAGCAGTCTGCATAGAGTAAGATGGAAGGGCAGCCAGGACAGATTTGGTGAGCACAATCCTACCTGCCATGGACAAGGATTTAGCCTTCCAAGCACTAAGCTTGCTATTCGTCTTGTCAATTATATACCTAAAGGTATTTTTATTAACCCTCTTGTGGAGGATAGGAATCCCCAAGTACTTGCCTAAGTCAGCAGTTGGAGCAAAATTCAAAATTTGGCAAAGATCTCCTCTCTTAACATGATTCACATTTCTCGAAAAGAAGCACCTTGTCTTACTGTTGCTCACCTTCTGCCCAGAAGCATTGCAAAAATGATTCAAAATATCAGAAACCAACCCAGCTTGCTCTACCGAGGCTTCAGCAAACAGGAGCAGGTCATCTGCAAAAAACAGGTGGGAAATGGGAGGACCTTTTCTACCTAGCTTAATCGGATGCCACCTCTTCTGATTCACAGCCACATTAATGAGTTGACCAAGTCTTTCTATGCACAGAACAAAAAGATAGGGAGATAGAGGATCTCCCTGTCTTATACCTCTAGAGGGTGTGAAATCAGTTGTTTGGGCGCCATTCCAAAGCAAATTCATGGATGATGATGACACACACTCCATAATAAGATCCACCATGGAACTAGGAAAACCAGCCACTTGGAGGGTCTCCCTGAGAAACTCCCAGCTAACTCTATCATAAGCCTTTTCCAGGTCAACCTTAATAGCCATCCAACCTTTCTTTCCTTTCCTAGCTCTCATGGAATGAAATATCTCTTGACTGATCACAATATTATCCGAAGCATGCCTCCCTTTCACAAAGCTGCACTGATTCGGCATAATGAGATCCCTCATATAATTCTTCAAACGGGAAGCCACAATTTTTGTAACCACCTTGTAGATGACATTGCATAAACTTATAGGTCTAAACTGACTTATAGCTTCAGGATTCTCGACTTTGGGAATCAGACAAATTAAGGTTTGGTTAATACCTGTAACTCTCTTCGGGTCCTTAAAGTTGTTCTTTTTCTAGAGAATTTAATAATTCTTCACCACACAGATATATATATAGGCACCCCGGCCTTCACAAAATATATAGATATATAGACTGGCACTAAGCCATCACAGGATCATTATCCCACTCTTTATCACCATATATATATAGACCATCATGCACATTTTGTATTATTATAGTCCATTTCAAACATTCCCTAGCAACTATGCCCTTCCAAAATACAATAATTACCTCTTGGAGTTTCCAAGAGACCTCCATTCAGGGCCAATCCTTTTATGCATTATACCACCTGAACCTCTAAAAGGAGCCATTCTCAAGTAAGATCCCATACATCAATGCCCACATATGATCAGGCCACATCATAAACAATTCACTATTACTCAACATTATAAAAGCATATTAATACCTTTGCTACACCACATTTGGTCATACTTTCTCATATCACATTTGTTTTCCTTATGACACATTTGTCCAGTCAAACCCTCATTCCATTATGGACCATCATACGCTCAATAAGATTGTCTCATGCCATCCATGGCACTTTCCTCAACTTCTTACATTGTACTTTCTATACGTTATTATACTTTCACTCATGTTCAACCAATATTAAATCATCATGGACTAATTTCAACATTGAATTACCTAACACATCAATTTCATAGTTATTTTAAGGTACTCACATCCCTCAATTCAAATTTTGAAGATTCATACTCTTTCTACATCCAAGCATCTTTACTATTCCAAGTGTATGCCCTTCTCAAGGGTCTTATAACCTTCTTGTTTAACCTTAATGTATCCAAGCTTACATATAAGCACACATATTCAAATTTTCAAGAATTCATCGGGGTTCCTAATCCCCCACCATGTCAAAGTTATACCACTAATTTTATATATACTCAATTGTTCTAACTCCCCATACATTTAGGGAAGACTTACCAATATCATCATCACAATATCAACTCAATTCAATCATACTTACTAACTATAATACCACACATTCAACTATGGTATCATTCTACCCAAAATGGTTAAACATACCATCTCAATTTATTCACACTAAGTCCTCAATTACATCAAATTCACTTACAACATCAATGTCTGTGGAGCAATCAACACTGCAACCACGACCTCAGTCTAAGGACTGGCATTGGTGCTCCAGGGTTGTCACAAATACATCTTATAATGGCTACACATATGACATCAAGAAATGGGTTGATCAGGCCTAAACTAAAGAATCACATGTGTAGTAATCAATAAGAGTCTACGTACAACTATACAGCACTCACCACAATCACCAATCATCAGAGTTCCCTAAGAAACTGCTCTGAAACCATAAAATGTAACAACCCGTAGTTCACCGGTGTTGTTATCATTAATTATGATATTAAACGTAGTTACAATCACAGCAGTTCATTTATGAAATACGGGTAAACTTTTTTCGTTCATTACGCAACATTTAAAATCAATAAAGCGTAATAACTCAAAGCTGTGACCGTAACAGTGACACATTGCGGAAGACTTATTTCAACTACTGACATAATTTATTTTCACTTACTATTAGACACTCAGGGTCCCCATAAACCCCTTACATTAATCATCACTTTATACGTTTCCTGACTACCCAAACTGAATCTAGAACAGATGGCTCAGCATCTCAGAATTACACAATACGTAAATTTCTCTAAATACTGGCGTCAGGTGGCTCCATTATGGCGCCAACCAGCGCCACAACATTTTCCTGAAGACTGGCGCCAACCAGCGCCACCCCAATGCCATTTTTGCAACTTTCGTGTTTTCTTCACAGCACCAGGGGCCACTCCAGAGGCTGAGTTCCCGACCTTCTACCGCCCCATTTCTAACTCCGATTAATCCCAAATTTTGACAAAACATAGAGGGTAACTCCACCTTCATAATGGTGTAAGGCCCATCCCTATTGGACCACAGTGGAGGGAGATACGTTCTCCCAAAGTTCACTACAAATATGCCAATTTCTCGAAAATTGGCCAGAGTTCCCTTTGTTTTTACAAAAATCCCCAATCTTGTTCAATGTAACCTAAACACATATAGGTATATAAAATCACATGGGTGGCACACACAAGGACCAACAATGCCTTGGGGCACTTACAACCCATCACAGTCCATTTACAGGTATAATATTCATTATGTTTCAATCACAAAGGTTCCATTACATGCTTTTGTTAACTAGCATAATAATCCATTCATAATTTAGGCTTAGAGCCCTTTACATTACATTTACATGCTTCCAATACATCATAGGTGGCTATGGACAGATCCCATGCTCACACATAATATACATATACATCAAGTATAGTTATATATTTACAAATGCATGGCATTTTCAACATGCACAAGTTCATGGCCTCAATTCAAAACATAAAAATCCTATGCTAAATGTCTCCAATTGAATCCTCTAACATGCGATGCCTTCCATATGTACCTCATGCTCCACTCCTCCAGGCTTAACCTAACCTGAAATGATGTCCCCATACACGGGGTGAGATATATAAATATATCTCAGTAAACCAAGGGTACTAGAGGATCACTCCACCCCATGGCTTACTCAATGTGCAACATATAACACAGTATAAAATGCATGACATACAATATCACAACAACTGGGCACAATCCAAGAACATCCACAACTGGATTATGTTCAAGGACCCCATCGTATAACTCCCGGAATCTTCCTGGTACCTCTCCCATGGTTGAGACGACCCCATGGCAAAACCCAACTGAAACTCCTCATGAGCCCTATCCAGCGGAAGTCCCACGTTTGGATCATCCTGGTACCGCTCCCAGAGTCCGTCCCACTATAAAACCCGACTGGAATCCCCAGCGGAAGTCCAAACCAATATACAACTACTGGCCAGAGATCAAACAATTCACACACAATATGCTCCAAGCATGTCACACAATCAAGTAATAATGCATGAACATACATATTCACACAATGTTCAACAACACAATTTCCAACCACAACCTTCCACTAGGCGTGGTGGAGCACACAAGGGATTAAACCCAAGTTCCAAAGGTTTACCTCAACTCCGAAGCCAATGCTCCATACGTAAGCTCCAAGCTTAATCCGCTTCCATAGCGTCCGTGAGAGGCAACCTATATGATCAACAACATGATCATCACTACAATTTCCAAAACAACCATTTACTTTCAAAGTAATCATACATCCTACATTCTTCCTTCCAATTCCACAACAACATATTAACCTACCATCCATTTAAACACCACTTAATATCATACAATCTCAACTACACAACTTTTACATCATTTTTCCTCCAAACCGTTAATGGTTCGAATTCTTCAAAGGATGGTACTCCAAGGTTTTCAATTCAATTTAACACTCATACTTATCATATAATCATATTACAACATCATACAAGTACTCATCAATCCATTCCTTACACAATTCCTAAGCATTATGCAAAATTCCTAAGTTATGAGCATTTTTCACCAATAAATTTTATTGCATTTCTTGCTCAAATACATCATTCTAAGACATAATCATCTAACGCACATTTTCCATTTGAGCTCTCTAACTACACAAATCATCCAACACAACTTCAACACAAAACCCATTTTATGATTTTCACAAAAACTCCATGAAACTAGGAATACTTACAACCAATAGCTTCCTAAGGCTCCAATGGTTGAAGATCAAATGCCCATCCAAGCCAAAGCACCACCAATGGCCCCAAAACTCCACAATTTCACACAATATAGGTGAAAAATGATCTCATCACACACTCACTTTCATGACTCTCTCAAGAAGGGTGATATACTCACAACCTCACTACAAACAACTTTGGTGTTGGAACTTTATTGATTTGGTGGCTCAAAAGTGTGGATAAGGGCAAGAAAGTTTCTTGCCCTTGCCTTCCATGGAGGCGTTCGCGAAGGGGAGAGAAGAAGAAGAAAGAAAAGAGAGAGAGAGAAAAGAGAGAGCGTGAGGGAAGAAAGAAAAGAAAGACTTAAGTGACTTTTGGTGGGAGCGGGTCCCACACGCGATTTAACTTTAATCCCTCACCTAATTCCGATCATAAATTCATAATCTACATATTTTTCTGTTTCATGACCTATTTTTGTTTCCTAAAAATACTCATAAAAATTTCACGCTTATCGGTACAATTATACCGTAGTATTTTTACACTGGGAAAATAACTATTCATCAAAATTTTCAAAACTTGCCTATTCACTCAATTTTTCGTCCAGAATCCATTTCCGGCACTATTTTTATCATTTTAGATATCCTACTCCATTTTTCATGCCCCAGTTTACATTTTTGGCAAATTACCATTTTGCCCTTGGTACACATTTTGACCCCAATTTCAGGATTTTCACTAATCCTTCCCTTTTAACCCACATTATATCATATAAACTCACATTCGAATTTACGAGGAGTTATATTGGGCCGTCGCTCTTTTAGGATAATTGGACCCCCAAATTCATCACCTAATGAACATCATTTTAAGTACCCACTAAGTAGTAACTAAGATTTTTGTATGTTATAATAAAAATTAATCCTATACTTTTATACTTGTGTTTCGAATTCATTAAATATATAATCATCCATAATTGCATTTAAAATAAACTTCCTAATTTATGCAGGATGTTACACGCACATGACATGATTATATGCTGCATTGCACTGATTTTGGAACTTATATTATATTACTGCTTTTCGAACTTATATTGCACATGTAAGTGAGCTTGGGGTGGAGAGATCCTTGAGGACCCCTTGTCTTACTGAGATTTTTTTAGAGATCTCACCTCACGTCTGGGGCATATTTTCAGGTTCAGGTACCTCGGGGGTTGAGACCTCGGGCGGCAGAAGGCCGGAGTTTAGTTGATTTATGCATGCAGTTGTGCGGATATTTCTAGATGATTATCATGCTTTTCTTTTGGATATATTGCTATTTGATTTGAGACTCTGTTGGCCTGTGTTGCCTTATTTGGTGAGCATGGGGGTTGTCCATGCCACGTTGATTTTAGCTATGCCTGTAGTTTTGAGTTGTATAAACTATCAGGATTTTTCGGTCTACGTGTTGTAGTTCCGTGACTAGAGACACAATTATTTATGTTATGAGGTTATTCAGTATAATTAGCTTTTATTGCAATTTACATACAGGAAATGTTTAGAAAAATGATTAAGTAATCAACTTGGTTAATAATGATGACGTCATAATTGAAATGAAAAGTTAGTTTCCGCAATTAATTAAGCAGCACTTAATACGATGATATGATAACAAACCGGGTATACACGGGTGTTACAACAAACAAATCAATATTAGAAATGAAAATTATACCTTTAACCAGATTCAGTGCCTTCTCTGTCTGCTGCACATTGGTAGTATAACACGTCCCACAGTAGGAACAGATGGTAAGGCGTGCAGATTTGCAGCCTACCTAGTATTACACTAACACTCTCTGGCGTAATGCCCAACCTTATAACACGAGCTGTCGAACTCGCACAAATTAATTAAATCAGGTTTATTAAAATTTTGTAGTAAAGCGTCAACCTGAGTCGTCTCTCAAGGAGTTTGCAATGAACTTAATCGCTCAGTTATAAAAATAAAAATAAAAATAAAATGGAAACCAAATGAAAATGGAAACTAAATGAAAGAAGAACTAAATAAAAACGGCAAGCAAATAAAAACGGAAACCAAATAAAAATGGGAACTAAATAAAAAGAGAAAATAAGGAGAAACGAAAATTAATGAAAAATGGAAACTAAAATAGGGGTTTTTAATATGATTGTAAATTTAAATGGAAATGAAAAATAAAATAAAATAAGAATAATCAAATTAAAAGCAACAAACCCAAAAATTAGGATTCCAAGGATATCCATCATTGGACAAATAATTACCAAATCGTAGTTGACTCTAATCGAATTGGAATCTCTACATTCGCTTAGGAACCCCTCTCTAGACGATCGCCTAACGTTTGGTTGAATATGGAGCGTCTACTCACGCAATCGCAGAGTATCAATCCCTTCGACTTGAGTTCATTGGGTTAATCAACCTAACCATTAAATCTAATGGTTAATCTCTTTACTAAGAACACAATCGCGTATCTCATATTGAACACCCACAATCGCGCCATGTCAAACCGAGTTGGAAAGAGAAACTAATTTGGTTAAAATGAGGCGTAGGTCCTCAGGATTCAACCATGGAATCCTCAACCCTTGGGTTGATTAAAGAAAAAAGGAGAGAGAAAAGATGAAAATTCATTAATTTCAAAAATGTAAAATTCAAATGCAAACGAAAAAGATTCTCCACAAGGTCCCTACTATAGCCCTTTTAACCCTTAATCAAGATGGGCTTCAGGCTCTACAAATCCAACCCAAAATAAAATAAAACATTAAAACATGGCCTGGGCCCTAAACACATTGGGTTCTAATTTAATTTTCAAGTCCAAATGTCAAAATAAATTTCCAACAAAATACGTTCATTTCGGGCTCAGGTTTCTACCATCTTCCTATCTGAATTAGGCTTCAATGGCTGAAATAGAGAATGTATCCCTTTCTGTTATCTGCAAAATGCAACAATAAAGGAGTCAATCGGACATCTATAGAGTGAGATATGGCCAAAATACAAAAAATAGTGTAAATATGAAAAATTCTGACGAAAAGCAATTAAACTCAATTAAGATCTAGAATTCTAATTTGACGCAAAAAACCTTTATTTAACTCAAACAAATTATAAAAATACTAACCAAGAGTAATAAACAAGTGTAACAAAATATGTGTTATCAAATTGCCCCACACTTATCTTTTTGCAATCCTGGGCAAAAACTAAAACAAAAAGCAAAGACTAAGATCAACCAATCATTTCTAACAATTACCAAGCATATAGAAAATACACAAAGATCACAAGTTTCCAACATATAAACCAATCAGGACAAAAATTCCCTAATCTCAAATCACAAGACCTGGTAATCTCAATTGAAAATGCTAATTACACAAAATGGTTCCTTACAGGATGCTCTCAATATTTTTCTCTCAAGTGTATCAGGTAATCAGTGTATCACTCAAATCTACTCAAGAAAATTATCCTACAATAGGCTTGCTCAAGTTCTACTTCTCCCTGCTACTAACACATGCACGCACAAATCAAGAGGGCTTTATGCAAGGTTGTAATGGGTCTGAGATGAATGTATGGATGAAATATAGAAAAGAAGGTTAAACACCCAGAAATCTACTAGAGCAAAAGTCAAGAACTACACTAAAAAAATAAAACAAAGATAATGAAAAGATAGAAATAAACACATATTATTAATTTATTTATTTTTTTCTTTTTCTCTATTTTTTTTGTTTTTCTCTAATTTTTTTTTTCTTTTTCTCTTCTTCTTTTTTTGTTTCTTTAATACAGTCAAAACACATAGCAGATGGTCACCCCCCACACTTAAACTTTTGCATGTCTCGGGAAAACCCCTACACTTAAACACAACATCACCGTGAAACCAATGCTCAGTAAATTTCCAAGGTGTGTAATGAATTGGTTTTTCACTTAGATTTGTAATATGGCTTAAGAAACAAAGGATATAAAGGCTCAAAGGGGCTCACCAAGGGATAAAAATTTAAAGGATGGCCATCTGGCTAAGGTGGGTAAAAAGGAGAGTAAAAAGAATGATTGCCTCAATCATATTCATGTGATGTGCCTATGGCATATGTGGTTTTCCAAGCTAAAAATAATAAGGATTAAGTCATAAAAGAGCAATTTTTGTACATATTTGCTTTATATATTGACTTTTCCATTTCAGTCTTATTTCTCACTTATTTGTTAATTTTATATAGGAAAAAGAAGGAAAATACGAAATTTTAAAAAGAAGATTGTCGCGCGAGTCCGCGCGGATGGTGGCGTGATGCCGCACCAGTTGTTCTTCTGCCATTTTCCAAAGTGTTGGTGCGATTCCGCACCGTGGTGGCGCGATTCCGTGCCAATTTGCGGAAAGACATGACTGCATGTTTTGAAGGGTAATTCTAGAACCATCAAAGACCGTCTTTCTTCAGTGAGAGTTCTTGAGAGAAAATCTTGTTCATCTTTTGTTCTTCCATTTTCTATTTCCAGTTTATGTTGGATTTTTATATATCGGCTATAACAATGGTTAGCTAGTACTCTTTATTGTAGTTAGGGTCACAAACCCTACGTGAACCCTTTCTACGACGAATTGTTTATATTTACTCTTATATATATATATATATTTAATTTTTTTTGTCTCTATTTTGTGCGTAATTTCTATCCTTTTTGTTAGAACTGATCAATCTAATAGTAGATGATAGTTTGAGGGTTAGAGCTCTAGATAAGAATATTGGGGTTTTAATCTTGAAAGGGTGTAGGATAACAACTTGTATGCGTGCTAGGAATAGACATATATGTTATTTGTTAGGCTATACTACTGATTCAGGAAATTCGGAATATATTCGTGATACAACTCAGCAGTTCGAGTCTGCTGATTACTCTAGAGATTTAATTGAGAAAGAAGAAAAGTTTGTTACAATGTTTTGATACCCTCTTTCTCACCTCTACATCCTAATATATGACTGAAGGAAATGCTGAATGGGCTAAGGAGTGCCTTCAT
The DNA here is from genome assembly GCA_032173675.1 of Gastrolobium villosum. Classification (NCBI taxonomy): domain Eukaryota; kingdom Viridiplantae; phylum Streptophyta; class Magnoliopsida; order Fabales; family Fabaceae; genus Gastrolobium; species Gastrolobium villosum. The sequence goes on along the minus strand of JAVKPL010010526.1, from coordinate 33,131 downwards.
CAGTTAAAACAGAAATACAACTTATTGGGCCTATATATTGGCCCACGTATTTATCATTGGGTTTCTGTGAGATCCAGCCCAACGCATTACTGGGCTCCTTACTCGCCACCTGTCACCCACGTGTTCCAAGCACAAAGTCCTTGGTCCATTTGACTGGTACTCTTGCCCTCTTGCTCTTCCTGCTTGGTAAAGTCTTCGCCTTTTCAGTTCTCTCCTCCTCTGTTGCTTCTCCTCTTCTCTCTTCACCGACGACGTCTTCCCCTCTCGTCGACAGGTCCCTATCAAATCCCTCCACCCTTAAAGAACTGATCTTGTCCTCAAGATCAAATTGTGGAAAGGCATGACAGAACTCGGAGGTGGAGATCCAGGAAGCATCTTCCAAGGGCAGCCCCTTCCATTGCACTAGGACTTGCAAGTCCGTTCCTTTCCCACTCGAAATGGTCCGTGTACGAAGGATCGCTAGCGGATCTGTCACGGGATGGCCATCCCAGGTCACCTTGGGTAGCGGCTGTGGGTGGAACGACAAGTTTTGGCGAAAAACCTTGAGCAACGAGACGTGGAAGACAGGGTGGATCCGTGACCCCTCCGGAAGTTCCAACCGGTAAGCTACTGTTCCGATGCGTGCCGTGATCGGAAAAGGGCCATAAAACCTGCGACGAAGCTTCGAGAAGGACTGCTTCCGGACTGATTTCTGTTGGTACGGCTGGAGTTTGACCAGCACTTGGTCACCAACAGCAAACTGGAGATCCCGGTGGTGCTTGTCCGCTTGGGTTTTCATTCGCTGACGGGTTCGGTGGAGATTCTCTCGGAGTTGTCTGATGATGGCATCTCTCTTAGTTAGCAGTGTGTCCACGGCTTCAATGGGCGAAGATTCTCCAGTATATGGTTGTAGGGCTGGAGGAAACCGGCCATAGAGGATCTGAAAAGGGGTGGACCCAATAGAAGAATGGTATGAAGAGTTGTATGAAAACTCCGCCCACAACAAGTACTGGACCCAGCCTTGCGGGTTTTCCATGGCATAGCAACAAAGGTATTGTTCTAGCCCTCGATTAGTGACCTCCATCTGACCATCACTCTCAGGATGGTTGGCTGTGCTGAACTGGAGACGAGTACCACTCAGACGTGAGAGTTCTTGCCAGAAACGGCTGATGAAAATACGATCGCGATCAGAAACGATCGATTTAGGAATGCCATGGTGTTTGTAGATGTCTGAAATAAACACGGATGCCACTTTGGTAGCTGTGAAATTGCTGGCCAGTGCTGAGAAGTGGGCATACTTAGAGAGCCGGTCCACCACCACCATGACTGCTGTTTTGCCCTCCGATTGAGGAAGGCCCACTATGAAGTCCATCGACAACTCTTCCCACACCGCATGAGGAATGGATAAAGGCTGGAGAAGACCCAAGGGAGATAGGGGTTGATACTTCGTTACTTGACAAATAGGGCAGGTTCGTACGAATTCTTGTACATCTTTTTTCATATTTGGCCAGTAGTAATGGGTGGAAATTCTGTGCAGGGTCTTTCGTGTACCTCCATGTCCTCCAATTACCGTAGAATGAAATGCATGCAGCAGGGTGGTTTTGAGCTCAGACGTGCTGGCTATGACGATTCTCCCTTTGAAAAAGATCAATCCATCCTTAAGGGAGTAATGCTCATATCCCTATCCTCGATCTCCAATTTCTTTAGTTATCTTTACCATTTCAGATTTGCTACTAACTTCGGCCTTAATGGAGTCTAACAGTGGATTTATTAGTGTGGATAGGGAAAAAATGGCATTATGGACTAATGTTTCCCCTTCTCTCCCTCGTGCACCCTGGACAAGGCGTCCGCCACCTTGTTGACAGCTCCGGGGTAATATTCAATGGTATAGTCAAACCCCAACAACTTCACTAAGAAGCGTTGTTGCTCCGGAGTTTGAATAATCTGAGCCATCAACTCTTTGATGCTGTGCTGATCCGTGCGTACGGTGAATTTGCTGCCCAATAAGTACTGGCGGAACTTGGCAACACTCTCCGTAATGGAAAACAGTTCCCGTACATAAGTTAAAGACTGCTGCATTTTGGGTGATAGCTTGCGGCTGAAGTAAGCTATGGGTTGATTATTCTGGCTAAGCACCGCCCCAATTCCAATCCCAGATGCATCTGTTGTCAACACAAAAGGTTCAGTAAAATTTGGTAAGGCTAAAACAGGGGGGTTAGATAAGATTTCCTTGAGTTGGTTCATGGCCTGAGTAGCAGCTGGGGTCTATTGAAATCCATCCTTCTGGAGAAGTGTGGTCAAGGGTGCTGCCAGTTGGGAAAAACCCTTGACGAATTTCCTATAGTATCCAGCTAACCCAAGAAATCCTCTGATTTGCTTTACTGTATTTGGTGTCTTCCAATCCATAATAGCTTGGATCTTCTTTTCATCTGGTCGGACACCTATGGTTCCCACTACATGCCCCAAGTATTCTACCTCTGGTTGAGCAAAGGAACACTTCTCTCTCTTAGCATAAAGCTGATTCTGTTGCAGACAATGAAGGACTGTCCAAAGATGATCTAAATGGTCTGATAAGGTCCTGCTATAAACTAGGATGTCATCAAAAAACACAATCACAAATTTTCGCAAGAATGGTTTAAGTACCGAGTTCATGATCCCTTGGAATGTAGCTGGGGCATTGGTGAGGCCGAATGGCATAACCACAAACTCATAGTGTCCCTCGTGAGTGCGAAAAGTCGTCTTGTAGATATCTGGTTCAGACATATGAATTTGGTGGTACCCAGACCGCAAATCTATCTTTGAAAACACTATGGCACCTGCCAATTCATCTAACATCTCATCTACCGTTGGGATGGGAAATCAGTTGGCTATAGTAACCTGGTTGAGAGCCCTGTAGTCGACACAAAACCTCCAGGTCCCATCCTTCTTCTTGACCAAAAGGACAGGGGATGAGAAGGGACTCAGGCTGTGGCGAATCACTCCGGTTTCCAGCATCTCTTTCACCATTTTCTCAATCTCTGTTTTCTGAAAATGTGGGTACCTATATGGCCTTACATTGACTGATGTGGTTGCAGGTGCTAGGTGAATGCGGTGATCCTCTGCTCGGAAAGGGGGTAAACTCGGAGGCTTTTCAAAAACCTCAGCAAATTGGTGCAGTAACTGTTGGACTCTTGTATCTAACTCTTGGTTCGTGGTTTGTGAATCCTTGCTGGTGTATTCTATAGTTTGCAGCTGATATAGACAAGCCACTGAGTGGGAGGTTGTCAATCTGCGTAACTGGTTCAGCTGGATTGCCTCCATGGCTAGGGTAGACTCACCTCGTATTTCCACCTTGCTGCCATTTTTTTCAAACTTCATAACTAGCTGCTTGTAATTAATGGTCACATCTCCCCATTCGGAGAGCCACTGTACACCCAAAACAACTTCGGCTCCTTGGATGGGTAGCACATACAAGTCAGGACTAAACTCGTGACCTTGCATCTCTTAAACAATTCATCACCTCCCCATTACCTACCAACACTTGGAACTTCTGAGTAGGTTTGGTTTCCAGTCCCAAAAAATTTACCAACCGTTCCTGGATAAAATTATGAGTGGAACCCCCATCAACCAATATTTGCACAGCTGTTTTGTTGATCCGACCCTTAACCCTTAAGGTGCTAGTGTAATGCTGACCGGCCATAGCATGCAGGCTGATCTCCGACATGACCTTCTCCTCCCCTCCTATCTTCTCATTATCCACCTCATGCTCCAGTTCTAAGCCATGCACCACAGATTCCAGGGCTTCACTCTCCCCATCGTGCACAACCAGTAGAAACATCTTTCCCTTACAGACGTGATTTCTATTGTATTTTTCATCACAATAAAAACGTAGTCCCTTCTCCATTTTTTCTGCCATTTCGGCAGATGACAGCCTCTTGAATGGAATGCTCTCTTTTTTTGGTACTGTGCTTACGGCATTAGACCGTGTGGGTGTAGGTAAGAGTCTCGTTTGACTGACATTATTAGATCCCAAGTTGCTGCGATTGTAATATGTCCTCACAATACTTTTATCATTACTTTTATCTTCTATTATCTTGGCTAAATCTATGGCTTGTTCTAAAGTTGCAGGTAAATGCATACGAACCTCTTTCCTTATCTCAGGCTTCAATCCAGATTCAAAGTAACTTTGAAGACTGATGTCATCGATCCCCATAACCTGGTTAGCAAGTTGCTCAAACTGTGTTTGATACTCAGCTACCGTTGCTGTCTGAATTAAACGGCCAAGCTCTCCTCTCAAATCACGGTAACGGGAGGGGCCAAATCTGGCGCGCATTGCTACCAGAAAATGTTCCCAAGTCCTCAGCCTGCCGTTGCGATCCATCCAGTGATACCTTCCTCCGCCGATCCATCCATGTGGAAGGAAGTTAGTGTGAATTTCTCTGCATCAGTGAGGTTATGAAACCCATAGAACTGCTGTATTTTGTGGATCCATGGTTCCGGATTCCCACCAGAGAAACGTGGTATGGTAATTTTCACAGATTTGAATGCATTTGCTCCAAACAATTCTCCCAAACCCCCATGTGATGTACCTTCCACTTTGGTTTTGTTTTTCTGATTCTGATCTAGTTTTGCCTCCAGTAAGGCTAACTTCAAATTCATCTCCTTCAACAGATTACCTAGCGAATTGAATTGTTCATCGTGATGTGATAAACGATTCCAGCATTCATCCATGGCGGTCTGTTTAGCCGAGCTTCGAGTTCCCTCTGCCATCGTATAGATCAGAAGTTGCCTCTCAACGAAAGCACCAAATTGTTAGGCTATACTACTGATTCAGGAAATTCGGAATATATTCGTGATACAACTCAGCAGTTCGAGTCTGCTGATTACTCCAGAGATTTAATTGAGAAAGAAGAAAAGTTTGTTACAATGTTTTGATACCCTCTTTCTCACCTCTACATCCTAATATATGACTGAAGGAAATGTTGAATGGGCCAAGGAGTGCCTTCATCAGCTAAAACAGAAATACAACTTAATGGGCCTATATATTGGCCCACGTATTTATCATTGGGTTTCTATGAGATCCAGCCCAACGCATTACTGGGCTCCTTACTCGCCACCTGTCACCCACGTGTTCCAAGCACAAAGTCCTTGGTCCATTTGACTGGTACTCTTGCCCTCTTGCTCTTCCTGCTTGGTAAAGTCTTCGCCTTTTCAGTTCTCTCCTCCTCTGTTGCTTCTCCTCTTCTCTCTTCACCGACGACGTCTTCCCCTCTCGTCGACAGGTCCCTATCATTATTGCAGACGTTTAATTTATTGTGCTCATTGCTTAATTTGATGAGGAACTTTGCAAGGAATTGGGGTTAAAGGGATAATCTTGTAAGGAATTGAGGCTTACCTATTTAATATTTTTAGATGATAAATTGTCTGAAAACTTATATAGATGAGTATTTTAAATCAATCCAGAGTAAAGGCGGGGATCATTTGGTGAGTGTACTCTAGCTACAATGTTTTCTTATATTTTATAAAATCCATCTCTGTTGTATTTCTCATAATAGAAATCCAAAAATACGTCTTTATCTTTAGTTTTTATTTTTACTCAAATCCACAATATTTCTCACAACTATTTGAATTTCTTCCATCTTAAAGGAACAATTATTTGATATTCGATCACAATACCTGTGGAAACGATACTCTTCTTATCACTATATTACTTGTTCGATTGGTATAATTGCCAATACGTACCAAGTTTTTGGCGCCGTTGCCGGGGATTGCGTTTCTTATATCATATAATCTTGATCTTTAAGATTGGATTTTGTGAACATTTTTATTTTTATTTTTATTTTATTTTTATTTGAAAAGTGCTACTAACCTCCCTGAGTTTTATGCAATGTAGGACTGAAGAATTTCTATTTGATTCTGAAATTGCAAAGACTGAAAGGAGAAATAGAAGACCACATGAAACTCCTTTAAGTGCTTATGAGGGTCCTCACCTACAAGGCCATGAAACTTAGGAAGCAAATTTTTTAGACCAGACTTAAGTTCAAAAGCAGTATTAATTTCAGGATAACGAATGCATAAAGGTTGGTAGTCAACCTCAGGTGCAGCTAACTGCTTTAAACTTCTATTGTACATTTTTTTTATTTTCTGAATTAATGAGACTACTATTAGAAAAGTTAAAATCTACTATACTAGAAGAACTAGGAAAATCAGAAGAAGAAATAAAATCAGAATCTTCAGTATATTCATAATTCTCAAAAACAGAATCAAGCTCAATAGCGCTACTATAACTTAAGCTACGAGATCTCCTAGCAGCATGAAGTTGTCTCTCTATCTCAGGGTAAAGTTCAAACAGAGGACTACCAATACTCCTAGTCATGCATCATAAGGTGCTACAGCAGGTAAAATCGCTATAAGCATACGAAACATACGAAAATTGTGACAAATACTGAAAATTGACCAAAAAAATACAGAAAAAAATATCAAATGATTTTTACAAATTATGGGACCACCCCAAAAAAATTCTAATCCTATCTAGGAACTCAAAAATCAAATAATTTTTTTCAAAAAAATAAAATAAAATAGTAAACGAAGGAATTCGGCTAAACCAGGGCCTGACTCGTGAGGCATAACCTCACGACTTTTGACAGGGATGATCTTCTCCTTCAGCTGACCAATTTTCAGAGTGATTCGAGAAAGTCGAACAACTGCAAAAATACCTGACACGTCCTGAAACGACTAAGAAATAGCAAAAGTGGTTAGTAAACGACAAAATTTTATGAAATTAGGGGCGCCCTCACTCCCTATTATGGAGTGACTTTTGCTCAGAAGGTCAAATTCCTTTGGGAATTAAACTCTTGAGATCGAATTGGCTAAGACAGTCGTCTTCCCAATCAAAAAAACACCCAAAATCGCAAAGAAACAAAGAAGTATAACAGAAAAGAACAAATAAGAAAGATTAAAAATGAAAACAGAGCAAGAAAGAAAGAAAAAGAAAGAAAACGAAAAAGAAAGCAAGAAAGAAACAAGAACGCAAAAATCGGTGAGGAGGGGAGAAGAACATGAATAGTGGTCTTGGCTTATGTGTCTTGTTATAACTTAAGTAAGGTGGGTCCCATTGCACCTCGTGCAATTCAAATTAATTTAAATCTACCGCTTAAACCACTAAACTCCAATTAGTTCATAAACTATTTAGAAAATACAAATTTTAATATTCACCAATGTCCTTTAATCTCCCATGAGCAGATGAATCCGGAGTTTTCCGACTATTCGGTGAAATCACAATTTAAAGCTGTTATGTGCACTATGGGCACGTTTCCCCAAAAACCCTAATTTCAATCAATTTTCATCTCAAATCATAATTCTTAGTCATATGTACCATTTATAACTTATTTCCAAGCCTAGAGCTCAAAATTCATTCGACACGCTTTTCGGTGCAATTATACCTCTGTATTTTTACCCAATAAAAAAACTATGCATCAAATTTTCAGAAACTTTTCTAACCACTCAATTTTTCATTATGAATCCATTTCCTGGGTTACTCTTCCCATTTGAGACCTTCTACTCGCATTTCATTTCCTAGGGTTACGTGTGTGTCAATTTACCATTTTACCCTTTTTTACGTATTTTGATTCCAAATTCAGGATTTCCCACTAATCATACTCTTTAATTCATATTTTAAATGCAATTAAGTATTTTAAAACTACAAGGTGTTATAACCAAAAACTGGTTTTGAGAATGAAAAGACAAGAATGCAGCCAGGGTATATTTCACCTCTGACTCTCCTTATATGAATTAATTCAATTTATTAATATCTTGCCTCAATTAATTCAAACAATTAATTATCTAATATTTAATTGGTTAAATCCTAATTTCTTAAAGCTTTAACCTTTTAACCCAATTGGAACTCTAATGTCTTAGAAGTACCTTTCAAATTAAGCTTTAAGCACAATGAATTATGAAGTTCGCAATTCCTACAAGCTTATGTCTAGATCATGTAAGAATTGGTGTTTATCCTTATCAAGACTATGATCCCAATATTTTTATTGTGAACCCTAACCCTCTCTACTCCTACATGAGTGATCAGTTCATAAAAATTTTTAACAATGAATTCAAGCTAAAACACAATTAACTAGAGACAATTTATTAATAAACAAATTAGCCCAAAACAAGGATTCACGTTGGATCTATAACCCTAGCTATAAAAAAAACTTAGCCTAGCATAGTGCAAGAATCATAAACAAAGGATGAAAGGAAACAAAAATCCATAATAAAAACTTTCTGATTAATCTCCAAGATTTTTCTCTGACTCTTTCTTTGCATTCCTCTCCAAGAATCACCTTTTCTTTCCCTTCCAATCGTGCTACCAGTCCCTCAAAAGTCGCTCCTGAAGCCCACTTTGGTTATATTTTTATAGAAAGCTCCATGCGCTTTTATTTTCTAACGTTACTCAATGTGTTACTCAATGAATCAAGCATTTTATTGAGATAAATTGTCCAGCTCGACGTGTTGCTCGATAAACAAAGCAAACCACTGAGATATATTTGTCCAGCTCAATGGGTTATTCGATGAATCAAGCAAACCATCGAGATAAGTTTGTAAAAATGGCTATTTTGATGTCTTCTTGCCGAATAAGTCGCTAGAGAGAAATTTGGCGAGATGCAACGTATTATTAATCCTTTGGATTCCTTTTCTTGAATTCCTTCGGCTCCTTGATCCATCAATATTCCAATATTGCAATTTGACCTGAAACCGATACATTTTGAAGTCAGTATTTTACCAAACATGAAAACTATAAAAGTTTTTTGCATCTAACAATATTTTCTATATCTTTAACCATTTACATCAATATTTATCATACTTTTACCCCTAACAACATTGTGTGTTTTACACATATCACCATCTAACACTCATGAATCATAAATTTGCATTTCTCATAAAACCTAGCTTTCATGAATAACCATGAAACTTTAAAGGATACTAAGTTTCCTTACCTTAAACTCCAAGAAAGGTTAGAAGAAAGACATTCCAAGCTTACATGAGCCAAGACTCTCTTCTTACACAAAGCTTCAAGAATGGCACCTCACTTTAGAGGGATTTTTCTCTCCACTCAAAGCTTCTCACTGAAAAATGGTAGATGATCCTTACTTGTTATGAGCTTCTAGGCAACTTTCATAACACAACTCAAGCATTTTAGTGGCTATTGCAAAAGTAGGGTTTTGAGCTCTCACAACTGAGGTCCACGGCTAAGCAAGGAAGAAGTCTCGATGGAATGGATGAAACTTAGGAGAAATTAAGTGATTAAGTCACTTTAACTAGGTTTGACAAAAGCTAAAAACTTTTAAACCTATTCAATGACTAGTATACCCTTCGTGTTTTATCTTCTTCTAATCAATGCTTAGACCATCTAACATGATTTTAAACTCATGAAAGTTCATGAAACAACATTTCACTACATTCATTCTAAGTTTTAGTTAACTTTTGCACATTTGCAATTTTACCCCAAAAATATCATTATTTGAACTTTTGCCCCGAAAAGTGACTTAAATTGAAGAAAAAAAATTAGATTGACCATTTAATCAATTTCCCATAAAAATGGAATAATCCTAATTACTCATTTTACTGATTTGGGTTACTATATCAATTGATTAAAGCACAATCTTTTGGGCATTTCCTAATTATGTGACAAAAGAAATAAGACCTTGTGTGCATAACGTTAAGTTAAAAATCATTGGTGCACATGATCTTGACATTAGTTGTATATCAACTTAATTATGTGTATTTGCTGAAGTGCTGAATTCTGATATTGCCGAGTTAATTTTTTTTATTTATAGCATGAACTACAAAAATCATATTTTTATGAAACTAGTTACCATTGAAAGCTCATATGATGAAGTTTAATTAAAGAAGCTTCCATATTTTTTCCTTAATCCCATTATTCCCAGAAATTTTGTGAAGGTGGCTGCTCAATTCTAAATTCTATTTTGAACTAGTTAACTTTTTTTTTTTGGTAAAGAAAACTAGTTAACTTTAAACAGTCATGACTTAAGTTATACAAATTATTTTTACATGAAAACTGTGGCATTGGAAAGCGAACTGAATAAACTTCCACTTGACAATTTTAGAATTTTTGTATTTGTATCCTACTCAGTTGATCATTGTGACTAAATGACTAATTACTCTGTTTCTAGATAGCAATTTTTGGATTTGCTCTATCATTGAACCTCTTGATTTTTGGGAAGAATGGATTTGGTTGCAAGCATTACAGGACAAGATTGTTAAAAAAACTAGACCAATGAATGCATAATCAAAATAATTAGTAAAAGTAAAATCACTAAACTTCAATATTTTAATTTTCTACATGGTTAAGTAGATTTATTGAATAAAAGAAATTGCAGATAACAGGTAAAACTTGAACATAAGAAGCTGAAGACAGTTTCCTTGTGAATAGTATTTCATATATCTCCATAGAAAAGGGCCGACCCAGTTCAAATACCCACTTCGTGGGTGTCTGGGGAAGGGAATACTCTAGGCAGTCTTTCCCCTGCTTTTTTGCAGAGAGATTGATTCGAACCAGCGACCTGACACACCACGGCAAGCAAGCTTACCGCTGAGCCAAGCCGGCCCTTCATTTCATATATCTCCATATCAAAAAAAAAGGACAAAGTAGGAGTAGTGACCCATATTTTGGGAGTCCTAACATTTTCATCGTAAGCTGGATGAGCATGTCTGTGTATGAAGCAGATTTTGGGTGGGGAAAGCCTGTGTATTTTGGTGAAGGATTTGTGTCTCCATATGATACGGCATGGATTGTTCAAAGCCCAGAGGAGGATGGATCTGTTATTGTGTCTATGCACTTCCAGATAGAACATATGCAACTTTTCAAGAAACTCTTCTACCAAGATATATGAAATACTTTTTTTTATTTTATTTGGAGATATATGAAAAAAACAAAAAAAACAAAAAAAGTATTTCATATATCTTGGTAGAAGAGCTTCTTGAAAAGTTGCATATGTTCTATCTGGAAGTGCATAGACACAATAACAGATCCATCCTCCTCTGGGCTTTGAACAATCCATGCCGTATCATATGGAGACACAAATCCTTCACCAAAATACACAGGCTTTCCCCACCCAAAATCTGCTTCATACACGGACATGCTCATCCAGCTTACGATGAAAATGTTAGGACTCCCAAAATATGGGTCACTACTCCTACTTTGTCCTTGTCTGAAGAAGAAATCTCTCTTGGGAATTTCAATTCCTCTAATATCAATTATTGGAAATTTAATGATATGCTCTGATACTAATTGTTGAAAATTTAATTCCTCTGATATCACTTGTTGGAGATGAAATAAGAAGAATAGAACAAATAAAATAGTATCAGACTTTTACAAACAAAATACAAGTGTTACAACACTCTCACTAATTTTTCTTCTCAAAGATAACTCTTTCTCAAACTCTCTTTAACAGTATTTCAATACTATTTTTCTCACACACTAATAGAACTCTCTCTTTCTATTTTTCATCTCAAGTGCTGCAGCACTTTCTTCTCTCTCTCTTTTTTCTAACTCTTAAATCTACTCTACACACATACTAAACATGCAATGCTATATATAGCCTGCTACAACTGACTTTCCTAAAAACAATATAATATAATATTCAAAACAAAACTTCATCAACCGACTTTTCTTCTCTTAATAATATAATATAATATTCTAATTTCTACAACCTACTTTCCTAACCTTATTCTCCAACCTTCTCAAACTTTCCTTCGTTTCTCTTTACTTTTTTTAATATTATTTTTTATAACAACTACAACTTTCTTCAATTTTCCAACTTTGTCTTTTCTTCTTACTTTGCCAATTATTCTGAAGTTTTCTACAACTTTTTATTTTCCATCAACCGAATTTTTCCTTTGCTTTGCCAATTTGATTTCTCTTTCATTTTATATTATTAAATTATTTGTTAGTAATCCATGCGCAAGCTCTTCTAGTAGATGTGTAGATTCTTCTTCAATGGCAGTGGGAAGTTGCAAAGTTAAATTTGTTTTCTAACACTCCCCCTCAAATTTAACTTTGCATAAGAAAACATGTTTTGTTAAACACATTTGTCTGGTGGCTTCGAGACTAGTGGAAGATAAACAATCTTCGTCGGTGTTTGTGGCGTCTCCAGTACATACACGATCTCTGTTAAATTTGACCAAGTAATTCTGTGTTTTTCACTTTGCTCATTTTTCATAATATCTTCTTTCTTTTGTTTTTCTGGCATATCAACAAGAGTTTGTATTTCTTTTACTAGAATTATTTCTCCTTTATTTGTCTTCTTTGTTGGTACTCCCCCTGACTTGTTGCTACTGCTCCATGGCTTCACTTTCTGTTCAAAATGACGAGATGCTTCCTCTTCCTAAGCAGTACCTAAATAGCAAACAACTCTTCCCAAATCCTCTTCTTTCTCACATTCCTCCTCATCATCATCGACTTCGTCAAGATCTCCGCTATGCTCGTTGTCACCTTCTCCTTCTCTTTTTTCTTCATTTTCTTTCATCAAAGCAGATTTATCATCCACTCAGCAACTTCTTTATCTTCTTCCATATCATCTTCAGCTTCAGTTTCTTCTTGATGTTCTTCTTTTTTCTGACTCCAATTCATTTTGGATATCGAGTTCTAATTCTGGATTGCTTGATTGTGTGTCATCATCAATAAGACAAACTTCAGGCAGATATTTTGCTTTAAACGCCTTCTCAAAGTCCTTCCAGTTTGCATCAAGATTGGACCATATCCATCCTTGACACCATTCTTGATACCAACTAAACGCGCTTCCTCTTAGTCTTCTCACAGCTTCCATAAACTTTGCATCTTCATCGATTTTCTCTGCCTGAAAATATTCTTTCAAACAAATTAACCATCTTGAGGCTTCATCATCTCCTTCATTTCCATAAAATTTTGGAATCTCCATCACAGCTCCCAGAACGTAGCTTTGAAACTCTTCTTGTTCTTTCACAATGCTTCAGCACTTCTCTTCACCACAGCTCCCAAATCGAAGACTCTGATTTGCCTCTTTGATCGAACGAGGCTCTGATTCACTTCTTTGATCGAACTGGGCTCTGATACCAATTGTTGGGAATTTCAATTCCTCTAATATCAATTATTGGAAATTTAATGATATGCTCTAACACTAATTGTTGAAAATTTAATTCCTCTGATATCACTTGTTGAAGATGAAATAAGAAGAATAGAACAAATAAAATAGTATCAAACTTTTACAAACAAAATACAAGTGTTACAACACTATCACTAATTTTTCTTCTCAAAGATAACTCTTTCTCAAACTCTCTCTAAAAGTATTTCAATACTATTTTTCTCACACATTAATAGAACTCTCTCTTTCTATTTTTCATCTCAAGTGCTGCAGCACTTTCTTCTCTCTCTTTTCTAACTCTTAAATCTACTCTACACACATACTAAACATGCAGTGCTATATATAGCCTGCTACAACCGACTTTCCTAAAAACAATATAATATAATATTCAAAACAAAACTTCATCAACCGACTTTTCTTCTCTTAATAATATAATATAATATTCTAATTTCTACAACCTACTTTCCTAACCTTATTCTCCAACCTTCTCAAACTTTCCTTCGTTTCTCTTTCCTTTTTTTAATATTATTTTTTATAACAACTACAACTTTCTTCAATTTACCAACTTTGTCTTTTCTTCTTACTTTGCCAATTATTCTGAAGTTTTCTACAACTTTTTATTTTCCATCAACCGACTTTTTCCTTTGCTTTGCCAATTTGATTTCTCTTTCATTTTGTATTATTAAATTATTTGTTAGTAATCCATGCGCAGACTCTTCTAGTAGATGTGTAGATTCTTCTTCAATGGCGGTGGGAAGTTGCAAAGTTAAATTTGTTTTCTAACAACCTCTTAAGGAATCAATTTGCTCCTGACCAAAAATAACATCTTGTTGTGACTTTATGTACTCATTTGTAAGCAAGTTAAGTGCATCCCTTATCTTCCGAGCAGCATAGCTGAATGGGTTTGATATGATTTCTCCAACGTAACACGTTGTTGTCACTGTTCGTGCCAAAGCATTCCCAAAGTAATTACGGGGGAGACGTGGATTTAGTCTACTGCGAATATCAGCAATGATTCGAACCAGAGTTGGTTGATTGTCATCAAGTTCACGAGCCTTAGATGCACATCTCCATATATGTGCAGCAATAGCTTCATATCTGCTATATGGTCTTGACCCATCTTTCAGGGATTGATCACTGGCCTTCTTCTTCAGCTTCTCCACTTCCTCTGATGTAAGTTTCAATGATGCAGCTGTTGTCTTTTGTTCAGTAATGCAATCAAAGGTTCCTAATATGAATGGGTGAGGCTTCAACTCAGGGTGATCAAAGCGTGGTGCTAATGGTGAGAGTGGGAATTTGAGTATTGTTCGATCTAGAATTGGCATTTTGTGTGGCGTTAATGTATCTCCTCGAGCCAGCTTTGCACATGAGTTTATGAATTGAATGGCACCAATCCCATCACACAAAAGATGAGAGATAGCAACACCAATGGCAAGGCTTTCGTCACCATGGAATCTTGTGAGTTGCACTAGAAACAAGGGAAGCTCCTCAATAGGTTGAGTATAATCAATGGTTGGAATAAGGTCCTTGATGGGCTGAGTGGGTGAAAAATCTCCATATTCATTCAATGTTTTAGTGGTTTCTGTTGGTTTAAACTTTATTAAAGAAAATAGAAAATAAAGAGTTTTGTGGTGAAGGGATATGTCCTTAGGAATTTGTTAGTGGACAATTATTATGCTTAGAGTTTGGTGAAGAGTTGTGTCTTTTAGTTATGAAGAGTTGTGTTGTTTGGAGTCTTTAAGCTTTTGTATGTTGGCCTATAAATAGGTCCTTTGTATTTCATATCAAATATAGCCAGAGAAAAAGAATATTAAGGCTTGAAAGATACAGTAATTCAGAAGAGGTATATTCAGAGACTTGTTTGTGTGTTTGAGTGTTTGTGAGAAACACCATTAGAGGACCTGTGAATTACAAATTGGTATCAGAGCTATGGAGAAAAAGAGCGAGTTGGAGGTGCCATTCTTCCATGGAGATAAGGATGAAGCATTAGATTGGCTTCTCTGTTTGAAGGAATTTTTTCGGAAAGAAAAAACTTGGACGGAGTACAAATGGCAGGTAGCCATGAGAAGACTCAGAGGAAGCGCAATCAAATGGTTCCGTACATGGAACTGCCGCGACTTTAATAATATATGGAAGAATTTTCTAATGGCCTTCATAACAAAATACTTGCCTGGACGTTTTGATCTGATTAATGAAGAAGATGAAATCTTCAATGATGATGATGAAGATGAGGAGAATGATGCGGATGAAGAAGAGACCGAGATGGCGGAATCCGAGGTTGCCAACGGCAACGCATCCGCGGAGGAGATTGACGTGTCGAAGCGCGTAAAAGACGACTCGGAGAAGAAGACGACGGAGATGACTGTGGCCAAGGGAGCCGAGATAGAAGAGGAGGAGAACAAGGGAGTTGAGATAGAAGCGGAGAAAGACGGGAACGACGAGTCCATTGTCGAGGTAGAAGACTTCGCAGAACCTGAGTGTCTGGAGGAGTCAAAAATCGGAAAGGAGATCGAGAAGCCGAGGTGCTTGATGGAGACCAGCATGGAGGAGACCGCAAATCCGAGTTCCGTGTTGATAACCATGATGGGGGAGATCCCGACTAAATCACCGAGTTCATGTTTTGGAGAAGAGCTCGACCCCGGCGTGATAAGGTTGATGTCGGAGACCGGCATAGGCATGGTTCGGGTTGGAAGTCATAAATCAGAGACTGCATTGAATTTATGGTGGAAGTGGAAGATGTCGACACCACCGAAAAGAGACCATTTCCCTGGAGGACGGTGGTTTGAGATTCTATCTATGAGGCGCGTGGAAGCTGGACTTGTTGAAGAAGAACCCGACGATGAAGAAGCTGAGAGCGGAAAAATGGAAGGTGTAATTGTGGATGTGGTTGACGAAGAAAAATTCAAGACTGTCTATCTTCCACCAATAAAGGAACCGCCGGACAAAAAAAAAATTGAAGAAAGGAATGCAACATGGAAGCAGCGCGAAAAAAATCAACCGGTGGAAAATTCAAAAAGAATAATTAAAGTTTAAGGGGGAGTTTTGTTGGTTTAAACTTTATTTAATTAAAGAAAATAGAAAATAAAGAGTTTTGTGGTGAAGGGATATGTCCTTAGGAATTTGTTAGTGGACAATTATTATGCTTAGAGTTTGGTGAAGAGTTGTGTCTTTTAGTTATGAAGAGTTGTGTTCTTTGGAGTCTTTAAGCTTTTGTATGTTGGCCTATAAATAGGTCCTTTGTATTTCATATCAAATATAGCCAGAGAAAAAGAATATTAAGGCTTGAAAGATACAGTAATTCAAAAGAGGTATATTCAGAGACTTGTTTGTGTGTTTGAGTGTTTGTGAGAAACACCATTAGAGGACCTGTGAATTACAGTTTCAGCTTCAATCAATGTAACTCCCTTTGCATTACAATCCACTTCCATTCTACCACATTCATCAATCCAGCACAATCTGCCAGCAACTGGATAGTAATACACTAAAATATCACTAGAGAGGTTCTCATCCTCTCGATGACATCGTGGTGACTGTGTTTTGGTTTGTAAACGCAGATAGTGGGAGTATATGCTGGACTATGCTCGGCAAGATCACTATCAGAAAGCCATAAATGACCCTTTGGAGTTGGCTGATTTGGGATAACAGTGTAAGAAGCAATATTTGTTACCATTTTTGTGATCACAGGCTATTGCTTGAATCTTGATGTTTGTAAATGCTTCATACCTTTGCCCCTTGCAATATATATAAATATATGTATATATATATATATATATATATATATATATATATATATAGACACACACACGCACACAGTAACATAAGAATTTCTTGAGAAGTTGCATATGTTCTATCTGGAAGTGCATAGACACAATAACAGAGCCATCCCCCTCTGGGCTTTGAGCAATACATGTCGTATCATATGGACACACAAATCCGACACCAACACAGGCTTTGGTCCCATCCCAAAATCAGCTTCATACGCGGTCATGCTCATCCAGCTTACAGTGAGAATTTTAGGATTCCCATAATATGGGGCACTCCTACATTGTCTTTGTCCGAAGAAGAAACCCCTTAAGTAATCTAGTTGCTCCTGACCCAGAATAACATCTAGCTAAAAACAAGTCAAGTGCATACCTTATCTATCCTTGATTTCTTTGGATAGGACGGTTATAATTTATAAGGAATTAATAATTAATTAATAAATTAGTCTCACTATGTATATATATATATATATATATATATATATATACATATATATTGGTTTGATTTTCTCATGTTGTGACTCAACTAATGGAGGGTCCCACATTTATTAAAAATAAAAAAAAGTTTTGCACGCAAATCGAAGGGTCACAACATGAGAGTTGAATTCTCATGTAACATGAGAAAATGTTTTCCCATATATATATAAATATATATGGGAAAAAAATTTCTCATGTTGCATGAGAAATTTCCTCTCCTACCACTCTCACTTCGATGTCCGTGTCAATAACTTTTCTATTTATTATTTTTTTCTTTAAGGTGGGTCCCACCCCTTTCTCTTTCTGTAAGAAAATTTGCATTTCTTATGCAACATGAGAAATTGCAAGCCCTATATATATATATATATATATATATATATATATATATATATATATATATATATATATATATATAGGGGTAGGATCCTTTGACACCTGTGTCAAAGTTTGAAATTTGACACCAAATCACGACCGTTGATTTCCGCCAATCAACGGTTATCATTTATTGGGAATTACACTCATTTATTAATTATCAATTCCAATAAATGACGACCGTTGATCGGCGGAAATTAATGGTTGAGATTTGGTGTCAAATTTCAAACTTTGACCTCGGTGTCAAATGATTTTATCCCATATATATATATATATATATATATATATATATATATATATATTGGGGAGAAATCATTTGACTCCAGAGTAAGATTTATAAATCTTACTCCTTATCCTCACCGTTTATTTCCGTCCATCCAACGGTTATAATTTAGGAAGTTATATTAATTAATTAATTATTAATTAAACTATAAATGACAACCGTTGATTTCTGTCCATCAACGGCTGAGATGGGGATTAAGACTTAAAAATCTTACTCTGGAGTCAGGAGTCAAAAGAACCCTCCCCTATATGTATATATATATATATATATATATATATATATATATATATATATATATATATATGATAAACCACATGTATTCTCCATGAGAGACAATTCTATTCGAGCTGGGAATATCTGCATCATGGTAGGTCTAGCTCTCTTAAAGAAATTTTTTAGCATTCACAAGAACTAGAAACCGTAGACTTTGTTTAAGTAGAATCAAACATGTACTACTCGAACCAACCCCATTTGGTTGACCTAATAGATTAAAATCGATAAATTAATGGAAATCAATGATTATAATTTGGCGTCAAAGAATCCTACTCTATATATGTGTAATATAGATGTAAAAAACAAGAAGTCTTATACCTGTTTTTTGATCAATTAATACTTAATAACTCACATAATTAATAAATTAGAGCCGTTAGATAGACGTGAAATTCACGATTAAAATTGAGAAAAATATTTAATATACATAGAAAATCATTTTAAATTTGTGTACGTTACACTTTTAGTTTGTTGTTGGTTCTTATAACAACCTTTACTTCAAAATATATAGGTGACAGTAAATTAATGAAGTATTTAAATGAATTAAGACGTGTTTAAGGAAACAGTGAGCGGTAAATCATGTAATTTACATGATAATTAAGAAAATGATACAGTTCATGCTAGATAAGCCTAATTGGATCTATGGATATGTGTGGAATACATTGAGGGAATAAATGTCATTATGGAGAAAGTTAGGATTAATTTGGTAATTGACCTAAATTAGGTTAATTCTTAAATTAGATGATCTATGTAATGCCCCATCTGTAGCTGGTTAATTAACATTCATATGATAATAAGCACAATATACTTTATAAATTAAATGGTGAAGCTAATTGGTTAACTTTTTCTTTTTCCTTATGTATTGCAAACAACGTCTTATGATAATAAGCACAATATACTATGCATAAGGAAACAACGTCTTATACCTCACATAAGGAAACACTGTCTTGTGTGGCACACATACATACATATACATGCAACATATAACAATTCATTTTCAACATACCATATGAAAGTACCATCCTCCCTCAGAGTTTGATGGCACAAACGGAGGATTAACCCCAAGGGCCGAAAGCTTACCTCAAGTAGGCTTCCTCTTTTTCACTTTCTTGTAGTCTAAGCAATCAAGTTCACAAGACTTTCACACCAAAACACCTATTTAAAGGTTACAAGTGTGACCAATACATATGCTATACATAACACATTATTCCAATAACTAACATTTCACCAAGAGGTTTAGATTGGATAACTTACTCTACACTTGACAACTTAAGGTCCCAATCCAAGTGATTTATTCACACAAGATAATGTCACAAATGCAACCTATTCAAGATATACCTCCATTAATTCAACATGCATACACCAATGTATTCATATGCCAACACTTTCAATTTCTAAGACTACACATATAAGACACCTACATTCGATTTTACGTCCAATTTATCAAAGTGTTCGAAATGGCGATATCATAATTTTTCCTTTTACGAGATCCAATCCTAAGCTTGTTTAACAAAAGGACTCATATACAAATCAGCTCCAATTACTCAAACCATCAAATTTTTGAAATGGACATATAGCCAAAAACCATGATTTTCTATAGTGAGCTAAGTATGCCCAACCAATCTTTCTAACATATGGTCAACAAAAGGAAGTGGAAAATGATCCTTCCTTGTGTCGACATTCAACCTCAGGTAATCCACACACATCCTCCAACCAGTAAAAGTTCTGGTCGGAATTAGTTCATTTTTTTATTGTGGACCACAGTAACACCTCCCTTCTTAAGAATAGTTTGCACTAGACTCACCCAAGCAGTATCTGAAATTAGGTAAATCATGTCAGCATCAAGAAGTTTCACCACTTCCTTTCTCACCACCTCTTTCATTATAGGATTAAGCCTCCTTTGAGGTTGCCTCACAGGTTTGACATCATCCTCCATGAGAATTTTGTGAGTACAAAAAGAAGGATTTATACCCTTCAAATCAGAAATGGACCACCCTATGGCAGTCTTGTGTTCCTTCAGCACTTCTATCAACCTCCTTTCCTGCTCAGAAGACAATCCCTTATTGATGATAACAGGGTAAGTCTCCTCATCACCCAAGAAGATGTATTTAAGAGTTTCAGGCACCTCCTTTAACTCTACTTTTGGGGCACCGTCTTCTTTGCTAAAATCTTTCTTCTCAAGAACTTCAAGCACAACACCCTTTTCTTCTTCAAAAGGAACAACATCACGTGCCTCCAGTTCTTCATCAAGCTCCTGACTAGAAGATTTCCTTTCTTTCTCCACTTCTTCTAAAACATGAAGTCTGAAACAATCACCTTTATCAGAGTTTCTCATAGAATCAAAGACATTGAAGGTAATGGTCTCATCATTCATTCTTAACTCGAGCTTCCCTTGTTCA
Organism: Gastrolobium villosum; assembly: GCA_032173675.1. Taxonomy (NCBI): domain Eukaryota; kingdom Viridiplantae; phylum Streptophyta; class Magnoliopsida; order Fabales; family Fabaceae; genus Gastrolobium; species Gastrolobium villosum. The sequence goes on along the minus strand of JAVKPL010010526.1, from coordinate 12,475 downwards.
ATATCAATCATAGCCCGAGCAGTAGCCAAGAAAGGTCTACCCAACTAAAAAGGCATTTCAGTTTCTCTTCCATGTCCAATACCACAAAATTTGCTGGAAAAATGAACTTGTCCACTTTCACAAGGACATCTTCAATTATACTAGTGGGTTTCTTCAAAGATCTATCAGCAAGTTGCAAGGAAACCATAGTAGGCTTTAACTCAGAGATTCCCAAAGATTTACACACAGACAAGGGCGTCAAATTTATACTTGCCCCTAGATCATACAAAGTTTTGCCAACATTAGTGTTACCAATAGCAATTGGTATATTGAAGCTCCCCGGATCTCGAAGTTTGAGAGGAAACTTCTTCTGTATTATTGCACTACACTCCTCAATGAGTGCCACAGTCTGGCATTCTTGCAACTTGTGTTTTCTTGATAAAAGGTCTTTCATAAACTTGGCATAATTGGGCATATTAGCCAAAGCTTCAGCAAAGGGGATATTAATGTGCAGCTTTTTGAAAATACCAAGAAACCTGGCATATTTTTGCTTCTGCGCATCCTGTTTGAATCTTTCAGGATAAGGTGTCATAGCTCTCACATAACCAGGCCTCATCTCATACTTCTTCTCAACATTCACATTCTATTCTTTTTCTTTTTCTTTTTCAACTGGCTTCACCACTTCAGCTTCAATTTCTTTCTCAGGCTCACCTGCCTCATCAAGTCTCTTCTCAACCTCAGGAGATGGAGGCACTTTACCACTTTTGGTCATTATAGCCTTGCAATGCTCCTTAGGATTCATAATAATGTCACTAGGAAATGTTCCTGGAAGTCTCTCAGCAACTTGCTTGGATAATTGACCAATTTGCACCTCCAGGTTCCTGATATAAGCATCCTAATTCTTGTTGTGTGCTCTAGCCTCATTGATAAAAGAATTTGTTGTCATCATGTGGTCATTTGTTGTCTTAGAAAACTGTATCATAGCTTTCTCCAGCTCAGAAGGCTCCTTTTGAGGAATAGGAGGAGGTTGCAGGTAGTTGTTAGAACCATAGTCAAGACCACTTCCTTTACCTCTCCTCTGAAAATTGCTCCCAGAAGCAAAGTTCTAGCTTCTTTGGAAATTTTGTTGGGGCTTCTGTTCATATCAAACTCCATTCACTTGCACCTATTGTGGATTAGCACCCATCAGAGTAGGGCACTAATTAGACTCATGAGCTTCTCCACAATACTCACATACCACAGAAGTTGATTGAACCTTGGACACTTGCAATTTCTCAAATTTTTCATTGAAGCTATCAAACTTCTTGGACAATAGCTTTTGTTCAGCAAGCATAGCATAATTTTCCTCTGAAAGTAAACTGGCCTTGAAGGCCGAAGTATGTGAGAGGGAAAAACAAATTTTTTCCTTGCGGAAACACACATGCACTCAAATTTCATGCTTTAAAACAGCATGATGTTTGTTACCTTGTTTATGATCTGATCACCAGGAAGATCAGTGTTAGGTTTGAAGGGTTCAAACCCTCTAACGTTGATCCACACCACCCACGTCAAGATGCAAGAACTCCTTCTTGAAAGCCACCAAAATGACCACCACATAGAGGCTTGCTATGCGCTCAATAGGTGAAGAACGAGGCTAAGTTTATGTGTTTAGAATAGTGAAGTCTTCAGCATGAAAACTTCACAAGAGTGGTGCAAGGAGTGAGTAGAATTGGCTAGGTGCTCATGTGAAAACCCTAAGGAAAATTCTCCCCTTGTGCGCATAAGAGAGTGAGGCAGAGAATGAGAAGATTTTAAATTCCTAAAATCTATCCAAGTTTGCGCACGACAATGAGGAAGTAAAGGAGTTATTGCAATTTAAAATTGCCAACAACCTCCCCTTTGAATCCTTATGAGATTAGGTCTTTATCTGATTAAGATTCTGACCTAATGGTCATCACATGACCGCTCACACTGTGCGCCCCATTCAGTCATAAAAGGAGTCCAGATACGTTGAGTAGTTGCATTCAAATTTGAACCAACTCACTCACTGATTCTCTCAACCAACCAAATCTGAATTGGAGCACATTTAGTTGACAAGATGACACTCATCTCCAACCAAAGTGGCGCACCAAATCTTCTTTGGATGAGATCGAATATCTTGTCTTCATGCAGGGGATTTGTTCCAACAAGATCTCATCTTATCCTTTGTTATAAAACAACTTTTCATAGCCAATTCAAATTCGAAGTCAAACATTTAAATTCGAACGTTCAAACATTTAAATTCAAATTCAAATTTCAAATTCAAAATTCAAATTTCAAAATCGAAATTCAAAATTTCAAATTTCAAATTTCAAGTTTCAAAATTCAAATTCAAAATTCGAATTTCAAAATTGAAATTCCAAATTCAAATTTCAAAATTCAAATTTCAAATTCAAAATTCAAAATTTAAATGTTTGATAATTAATTTAACTAATTAAATTAATTAGTAATGTCTTGGACCATCCAAGCCCATTACATGATCCATACGCCCTATTCCATTTAGGTGGGCTTCCAAACAGCTTCTTGGGCTAACAACCATTATTAGGCCCAATACCTTTAAAGCTAGATTATCATGACTATAAGGTATTAGTGTGTGACCCATTAGTTCCAACATAGCCTCTGACATAAATGGGCTCGGGCCCAACAAGCCCACAACCCATTTAATGACAACATGGAGCACTAGCAATGCTTTGTTGCCCTAGAGCTTGTTAGATTAATGACTTGATCATCCTATTACACATATTTGGTTGCCATATGTATTTCCCTTCGTCTCGATTATCTTCCCATTAACCTAGGGTAAGGAAATGTATCAACCCTTGCGGTTTACGGTAAGCTTTATTCGAAATATGGAATCTTCAATTTACTAACTCTAAAGGCAAATCATCTCATGATCTCTTTTACTATGCATAGATTCCTGAGTCCCTGTAAATGTTATCCCGATTTCTCCGATTTACAGATAACCTAATCTCTCACAGAGATTTGACGAATTCCTTCAGCTTATCACCCTAGCCCTATGCTCTTTCAGGACAAGCCCAACAGTATACCCTAGGAAGCACGGACACTTGTAAAAACAGGAAGAGTCGGGTCCGACACGCTCCGACACGGCGACACGCTCCGACACGGTGTCGGACACGCGGTTGACTTTTTCCGACACGTTGACCATTCCGACACGCGAATTTGACCGTGTCCGATACGGTCAAATGGCATTTTCATAATTTTTTAATTTTTTTTTTAATTTTTAAAAAAAATTTAAATTTTTTTTAAATTTTTTTAAATTTTTTTTTTAAAAAAAAATTAAAATATATTAATAAAGCTTCCACATGATCATATCAATTTTATTTTTTTTGTCTTTTTTCCCCTTAAGTAGATAAGAGAGCATCTTAGCATCATTGTTGTCAATTCCTATTACGCTCTTATTGTATCTCATTCTCTCTGATCTCTCTCTAATATGATTTGATCTCTTTATCTGATATTATGTCTCTCTCATCCCAGTTTTTATTTGTTTTATTAAAGCTTCCATCTTTATAACGTGTTGATGGGTATTATTAATTTAGTTTCATTTTTTTGTTAAATTATTAAATATTAAATGAAATATAAACTATATAAATTAAAAATATTATTTAATATTAAAACGTGTCCCAACGTGTCGAAATCCATAATTTTTTAGGATTGACGTGTCGGAGTGTCGTGTCGTGTCACGTGTCGTATCGGTGCTACATAGAGTATACCTATGAATCTCCATGTTTCAAGCAGACGAGGTATACAATCAAAGCATGCCTTCTAGAACATAGTCTAGGTAATAACTTATGGTCTAAGGAAAGACATACCCAAATATAAAGAGATTACTCTAATGATATTATCTGTGAGTTTTCCTCATAGAGTCTCTTTGTGGGTCTGTTCAGTGCGAGCTATACCCTTATAGGTCCACCCACGACTATAGCTAAGACATCTCCATATCTGTAGCTCATGAAGTCTTTACCTTGTATCCATATACAAGTAGATAAGTCGTGCTGGTCTTACCCGAGATCACTGATCCCCATTCTCAGTGTTTCTAGACTAGGAACATAAAATTAGGAATAAACGTGTGGTATCCTTGAATCCTCATGATCATGATCTCATCACAGATACTCTTCCTCACTCCAAGACACACCGTCCTGGTTCTTCTCCATAAGCTCATTCTCGACTCTCATAGTCTCGATCTCGAGAAGTGCACCCCCAAACAAAGAGGTCACCGACAAACTCGAAATTCACAATGACATCAAGACGTCATCCAATTCTCTGGGATCATCAGTCACTCCCTCAATAGAGGTGACCTACTCCACAACTCTAATTCACTCAACACTCGAGTGAGTTTGGTCCTATTCCATGACTCTGACCTCAACAAGGCTTACAATTTATAAACAATATCCTCAAAGTAAATTCATATTCATTGCGCAGTACGAAATCATAATCATGTTCATTTCAACCAATACATGATGGTTAACATACTCATTAATATAGTAGTGTACCTAAGTTCACGTACACCTGCAAAATTTTCAATTCCAATAATATAATAAACCAAAAACTCTAAGTAATGGTAGTAATGGTATACCTCGACCTCCATGGTATCTGCAAAATCGAGAGTCAGTCAAAGGTGAAATAACATTGGTATATTACCACAGTTCATCGTACTTATATCATGCATAACACTATCCATGGTGTTAACATGCCAACTACTCATGACACATCAATAATCAACATAAAATCCTAGAGTCATGGAGACCACTGAACTCACAAGCTACTTGTACATGCATTGCCTCGCATGTACAAGGACACGCGTGGCCCTTGCTACAAGTTCCAAATGTTACACACTCAGTTGCTCTGAAGAAAAGTTCTCATTCTCGAACAGAGCACCATCACGATCAAGTAATGGCGTAAGGCATCTTGCCTTACAACAAAATGACTGGTGCTTCCCATAGAGACACGCTCGGTCGGATGAAGTCTTTCGCCAAAAAACTCCAACAAACGCTACTCAACTCAGCCAACTCTGGTGGAACATCCAGTATGGAGCTAATGCAATAATCCCCACACCAGCCAACAATTCAATGGAGAACGCTATCTCCCGTTGTGGCGGACACTCAGGAATCTCCTCAAGCCACACCTAGAGGAACTCCTTCGCCACAGGAATGCCAGTGAGATCCTTATGTGTCCCACTCACCAAACCTCCCAACATGACATAACCAATGTCCCTGCTCACAAGGCTCTCCCAGCCCGCAGCAATAAAGGCGAAGAACTGGCTGTGGAAATATACGGAGATATCACCACTCACTAGGCACCACAATCAATCAATCAATCATCAAACAACTATTGGATAATACATCCACGCCAAGGATGATATTCAAATTTAGCCATCGGTAATCCCACTCGATCTACCGAGAACTCACGGTCATCCCACTGAAACACGACATCTCGATGTATAGTGGTAGTATCACACTTTTTTCCGGTGGCGGTAATCACCCGCAACGTTGGAGAAAGCACAAACATGGGTAACTCATGCCCCACAACAATCGGGGTTACAAAATGAATATGTATCCCCGGAATCAAACAACATGTAACGCCCTCCCATGTATGCATCCAAGAGAGTCGTTTGCTAAGCGGAATTAGAGTCTTTAACGTCACATAAGCTACTATAGAATTCTAAATCTATCTACAAATCCGTAAGACGTTTCAAAACTCTTATCGCCTCTGTTTGGAAGATAAAAAATGTTTCAAGTGATTTAGAAAGAGCACGTCGGGGGCTTCGCGTGCATATAAAATAATAGTAAATTGGAGTTCGTTTGCTCATAAAAACACCACCCGTAAGGTGCACTGTAAAAATTTCAGCACTTAAGTCTTTCAAAAGTTCCTTTCACAAACGTTTTCCAAAACAGCCGCTGTTCATAAAAGTTCAAGGTAAAATAGAGATGATAAATTCTACAGTCATCCAAGAGTATCAAAATATTAAGCATTATAGTCGTCCAATCAATCAAACAGCAACAGTACAAGTCCATTCATCAGCAAACAACAGCAAACATCACTTCTTCAAATGCTTTTACGTCCTCCTGCCATTTAGGAAAATAGCAGCCCCGAAGGGGTGAGAATAATCCCAGTAGTGTGGCAACAAAACCAATAATATAACAGTATTAACTAGGCACAAAATCATAAACAGTCACTTCAACATATCCTTGTTCCTTTTCCTTTTTCCTTTTCATCATATTCATATATATTGCGTATATAACGCCTTTCCTTTGCGCTTTTAGCACCGTCGTGCGCGCACTTCACAGTGGAATCAAATACTCCTGGCACCTGAGCTCTCTGTGGATTCCAACTGTGGGCCTATGCGGACTGATGCCAAGTGTCCCATACCCTGGTACCTTAGGGATGCCTATATGATGCTTGCTCAAACACATGGTCCTGTACATAACTATTCTAAAAAGCAAGGCCTATATGATCTTGGTACATGCATGCCATGCTATGCTTTCACACACAAAACGTACAAAAATGCGGTATGATGTAAGGTGCATGCTTATATACCTTTCATATAGCCATCACGGCACATATACTTGTCATATACGTTATGCTGCCACATAACCACTTTACCTCATAATCATATAGCCATCACGGCACATTTCCATAGCCATCACGGCACATTTTTGGCAGTTTTCTTTCATAATAAGGAACATATTACTTTTACGGAGTATGGAGCATCATGTCACAACTTTATACCAGTAGTCAATAGTCACATTAGGTAATATCGCCTGACACTTACCTTGTGTGCCTCAAACAATGCCAAACAGCAGCGAAGTATCTCACTTCTTAAGCGTGAAAGTAAACTGGCCTTTGAAGGCCGATGCATGTAAGGTGTAAAACAAAAATTTTACTGCGGAACATACATGCACTCATAGATTCATGCTTTAAGACAGCATGATGTTACCTTGTTTTGGCCTGATCAGTCAGGGAGATGAGATGTCAGGCTTGAAGGGTTCAAACCCTCTAATGGTGATCCACACCACCGTTCGTCTATGATGCAAGAACTCTTTCTTGAAAGCCACCAGATGAACACCACAATGAGGCTTGCTATGCGCACAAGTGGTGAGGGTGGAGGCTAGGTATCCTTTTTGGAAAGGTGTACTGAGCTACCCTACAGAATGGTGCATAGAGGAGGAGAGTTGGCTTGGTTTTCCAATGAAACCTAAGGTGAGGAACATGTCTATTTATGCGCACCCTTTGGAGAGGAGGAGGGAATTCATTCATTCAAAATGAAAAACAAACTTTCAAATTTCTTTGAAAGTTGTGCATGAAACAGTGTGATAAGGTGGAGCTGTTGCAAAACAAACTTTGCCAACAACCTCCAATCTTATCCACATGAATTTAAATTCAAATTAATTTAAACTTAAATTCATAAACTATCATATAGTATATAGTTTTCATGCGCATAATTCAGCCCTATAAAGGGTCCAAATACATTGAGCAGTTGCATTCAAAATTTGAATCAACTTACCCACTGATTCCCTCAACCACCAAATCTGAATGGTGGTTTGTTTTAAGTGATAAGATAACACTCTTATCACTTAAAAGTGGCGCACCAAACAGCCTAGGGAGAGCCTCCAAAGATGCTTCTTCATCCAAGGAATATGCTCGAATAAGATCCTGTCTTATCCTTTTGTTATGAAACAACTTTTCAAAACCAATTCAAATTCGAATTCAAACACTTGAATTCAAACGTTCAAACATTCAAATTCAAAATTCAAAATTTCAAATTTCAAATTCAAAATTCGAATTTCAAAATTCAAATTCAAATTCAAATTTTAAAATTCAAATTTCAAATTTCAAATTTCAAATTCAAAATTCGAATTTCGAAATTCAAATTCTAAATTCAAATTTCAAAATTCAAATTTCAAATTCAAAATTCGAAATTCAAATATTTGATTATTAATTTAACTAATTAAATTAATTAGTAATGGCTTGGACTATCCAAGCCCATTACTAAACTCCATGCACCACCCACCCATTTAGGTGGGCTTCCAAACAGCTTCTTGGGCTAATAACATTATTAGGCCCAATACCTTTAAAGCTAGTCCATCATAACTACAAGGTGTTAGTGTGTGACCCATTAGGTCCAACTTAGCTACTGACATAACTGGGCTTGGGCCCAACAAGCCCACAACCCAATTAATGACAACACAGAGCACTAGCAATGCTTTGTTGCCCCAGAACTAGTCAGATTAATGACTTGATCATCCTATTGCACATATTTGGTTACCGTATGTATTTCCCTTCGTCTCGGTTATTTTCCCATTAACCTAGGGTAAGGAAATGTATCAACCCCTGCGGTTTAGGGTAAGCTTTATTCGAAATAGGGAATCTTCAATTTACTGACTCTAAAGGCAGATCATCTCATGATCTCTTTTACTATGCATAGATTCCCGAGTCCCTGTAAATGTCATCCCGATTTCTCCGGTTTACAGATAACCTAATCTCTCACAGAGATTTGACGAATTCCTTCAGCTTATTACCCTAGCCCTGTGCCCTTTAAGGACACGCCCAACAGTATACCTATGAGTCTCCATGTTTCAGGAAGACGAGGTATACAATCAAAACATGCCTTCAAGAACACAGTCTAGGTAATAACTTCTGGTCTAAGGAAAGACACACCCAAACATAAAGAGATTACTCTAATGACACTATCTGTGAGATTTCCTCATAGAGTCTCTTTTTGGGTCTGTTCAGTGCGAGCTATACTCTTATAGGTCCACCCACGACTTTAGCTAAGATATCTCCATATCTGCAGCTCATGAGGTCTTTACCTTGTATCCATATACAAGTAGATAAGTCGTACTAGTCTTTACTCGAGATCACTGATCCCTAAACTCAGTGTCTCTAGACTAGGAACATATAATTAGGAATAGACATGCAATATCCTTGAATCCTCATGATCGTGATCTCATCACAGATACTCAAGAGATACCTGTTCTATTCCAAGGGGTTTATCCAGTTCATTCATATAATATTAACAGTAATATCGAGACACAATATGAAACTGAATAAATAGTGCTTACATTTATTTGAGACAAATAAAGTTGTACATCTAGTGTCCTTTATTTAATCAAAAGATTGTCTCTAGGACACCCATATGCTAACAAGCTCCCACTTGGCCTAGAGCCAATCAGACCTAAGTCGTATGCCCAAAGCCTCATAATGATTATCATGTTTTCTCTGAGAAACAGCCTTTGTCAGAGAATCGGCCAGGTTATCGTCTGTGGGAACATAATCCATTTTTACATCATTCCTATCAATGATTTCTCTAATCAAATGATATCTGCGGAGCACGTGTTTAGATCTTTGATGAGACCTAGGTTCCTTTGACTGCGCGATGGCTCCAGTGTTGTCGCAAAGCAACTGTATGGGCTCATCCACGCTTGGAACCACCCTTAGTTCATTTATGAACTTCTTGATCCACACTGCCTCCTTAGCTGCTTCTGAAGCAGCTATGTATTCAGCCTCTGTCGTTGAGTCTGCTGTTGTCTCCTGCTTGGAACTTTTCCAAGACACTGCCCCACCATTTAAGGTGAATACGAATCCTGACTGTGACTTGCAGTCATCTTTGTCACTCTGAAAGCTGGCATCAGTGAACCCTTTCACTGTTAACTCATTAACCCCACCATAGACCAGAAACGCATCCTTAGTTCTTCTTAAGTATTTAAGGATGGTTTTGACTGCCGTCCAGTGACCCTCTCCAGGGTCTGACTGGTATCTGCTCGTAATGCTTAAAGCATATGAGACATCTGGTCTCGTACATATCATGGCATACATGATGGATCCAATAGCCGAAGCGTATGGAATTCCACTCATGCGATCCTTCTCAGGCTGTGACTTAGGACACATAGCCCTTGATAGGTGTACCCCATGACTGACAGGAAGAAAACCCCTTTTCGACCCTTCCATGCTAAACCTCTTTAGCATCTTGTCAACGTACGTGGATTGAGATAAACCCAGCAGCCTCTTGGATCTATCTCTATAGATCTTTATACCGAGTATAAAGGCTGCCTCTCCCAAATCCTTCATGGTAAAGTTTTCTGAAAGCCACTCTTTCGTTATTTTTAATGTGGGGATGTCATTTCCTATTAGCAATATGTCATCTACATAAAGCACTAGGAAGACGACATTACTCCCACTTACCTTTCTGTAAACACGAGGTTCATCCTCGTTCTTGATAAAACCGTTACTCTTAACGACTTCATCAAAACGTATATTCCAACTCCTTGATGCTTGCTTTAGCCCATATATTGACCTTTGTAGTTTGCATACCATATGCACCTGATCTTTGTTTTCAAAGCCTTCAGGTTGTGTCATGTACACTTCCTCCTTCAAGAACCCATTCAAGAAGGCGGTCTTGACATCCATTTGCCAAATTTCATAGTCGTGGTATGCTGCTATTGCAAGCATGATCCTAATAGATTTGATCATGGCAACTGGTGAAAAAGTTTCATCATAGTCAACTCCTTGTCTTTGACGATACCCTTTCGCCACCAACCTAGCTTTGTAGGTCTGAACGTTGCCATCTGCATCAGTCTTTCTTTTAAAGACCCATTTATTACCAATAGGAACTATTCCTTGTGGTTTAGGAACCAAGGTCCATACCTTGTTCTGATACATCGAATCCATTTCAGATTCCATGGCTTCAAGCCATTTTGAGGAGTCAACATCTTTGACCGCCTCCTCGTAGTTACTTGGTTCATCATCCTCAACAGTTTGCTGATTCTCAATCACAAACCCGTACCTTTCAGGTGGATGGATGACCCTCGTAGGTCTACGGAGTTGTGTGTTTACTTCTCCATTGGAGAACGTCGCCTGCGGAGCAGACTCGGGTTCCTCAATCTGTTCTTGTGGATCTTGCACTTCTTCAAGATCAATCTTACTCCCACTGCCTCCTTGAGAGATCAAATCCTTCTCAAGGAACTCAACATTCTTTGAAACAAACACTTTGTGTTCTTCCATGGAGTAGAAGTAGTATCCCTTAGTACCTTTAGGATACCCCACAAATAGACATTTAGTACTCTTAGCACTAAGCTTGTCTGATGTCAACGCTTTGACATAAGCTGGCGATCCCCATACCCTGAGGTAACTCAGGTTGGGTCTCTTACCACTCCATATCTCATATGGTGTGGTCTGAACAGATTTAGACGGTACCCTATTTAGAAGGTATGCCGCTGTGTCTAAGGCATATCCCCAAAACGATTTTGGAAGTTGAGTCTCACTCATCATAGACCTAACCATGTCTAACAAGGTCCTGTTTCTCCTTTCGGAGACACCGTTTTGGTGTGGTGTGTAAGGAGCGGTAAATTGTAGAGAATTCCATTTTCTCTCAGATAACCCTGAAACTCGTGGCTCAAATATTCACCACCACGATCTGATCGTAATGTCTTAATCATCTTGCCACGCTGTTTCTCCACCTCATTCCTAAACTCTTTGAACTTTTCAAAAGCTTCAGATTTATATCTCATTAGGTATATATACCCAAATCTTGATTTGTCATCTGTAAAGGTAATGAAATAAGAATATCCACCTCTAGCCTCAATAGACATTGGGCCACATACATCAGTATGAATGAGTTCTAATAACTCACTAGCCCTATGACTCTCAAGCCCTTTGGGCTTTTGTTGAATCATTTTCCCAGCTAGACAAGATTCACACTGTCCATAGGATTCCAAATCCATGGAGTCCAGGTATCCATCTCTATGCATCCTCGACAATCTTGTTTCATTTATGTGCCCTAGTCTACAGTGCCAAAGATAAGATTGATTATCCGTCCTAGGTCGTTTCACATCTATATTGAGCACTTCATTTCCCATTTCCAACACATACAATCCATTTATTAAAGAAGCAGTACCGTAAACCATATCATTCAAAATGATAGAAAAAGTACCATTCCTAATACTGAAAGTATATCCATCTTGTTCATTTATCTCAATCATGAAAATACCTGAGGCAGAAGCATCACCATGCTTCTTGTCCTTCACATTGTTCAGGTAGTCTGGACAATTCCTCTTCCAGTGGCCTTTCTTGCCACAATGGAAGCACTCAGCATCACCCTTGTCCTTAGGTGCCTTCTTACCCTTCTTCTTGCCCTTCTTCTTCTTGGATTTTCCTTTGGGCTTAAGGGGGTCACCTTTTGCAGGCTCCTTACCCTTTCCCTTGGCCTTGCTAGGCCCACCAATCAAAAGAGCCTGTGTCCTATCCTTCTTGATAGACACTTCAGCTGTTGTTAACATGCTTAACAACTCAGGCAAGCTCACTTGCATCCCATGCATATTGTAATTCATGATGAATTGACTGAAGGAAGGTGGAAGTGAGGTGAGGACTAAGTCATTACTTAGCTCGGCATCCATGATGAAGCCTAGGTTTCCTAGCTTCTCAATCAGCCCGATCATCTTGAGAACATGGCTGGCAACAGACATGC
>JAVKPL010010525.1:0-45037 GCA_032173675.1 Gastrolobium villosum | reverse complement strand
AACACAGCTCCCTTCACGTATGAATAATGGCTGCCTAGGGTTTTGTGCCCTTAGCGGTAGTATTTATAGCCCAAGGCCACAAAACGCGCAGTATTAGCCTTAATAGCAACGCAAAATATCTTGATCCCATACTTTGGAATCTAAACCTACACATTTTTCTAAGATTTTTCATATTTTTATTTTATTTTTCGGAGCACCTTTCCGGTACGCGCTTTTCCATAGCCAGTATCAGTTCTGGCATCAGATTACATTATTTTGACTTGAAACTTATTTTACAAGTCCTACATAATATTCTTGTAATTATCATGCATTCGTTATAATTTTCCGGGATACTTTTCCAGTACGCATTTATACCGGGTAGCAGAACCGGTATCTGCGCTTTTCTTCCGAAAAGCGACTTTCAGCATTTTTACTCACTCAATATAATTATTTAAGCCCAATAATAATTATTAAGGTCAATTCTGTAATCATTTCCTAATTACCATAATTAATTCACTACTTACCTTAATTAGCGGTGCGGGTTCTCCATTCACCCCACCTTTTAAGGATTTTGTCCTCAAAATCAGAAACATACCTGTCTCGGAAGTCGGGGTGCTGCCGGGCGAGATCGTCCTCGCTCCCACGTGCACTCCTCGGGACTACGCCCAGTCCACTGCACCTTGACCATCGGAATGATCTTGCTTCTAAGCTGTTTCTCGCCTCGATCGAGGATCTTGAGTGGTCCGACGGGAGTCTTTAGGTTCTCCCGAACCTCCACATCATCCGGTTGCACCACGTACGAAGGATCTGCTATGTGCCTCCGAAGCTGAGACACGTGAAACACGTCGTGGATGTTGGCTAGGTTCGGAGGTAAGGCAAGTCGATAGGCAACAGGTCCTACTCTACCAAGGATCTGGTAGGGCCTAATGAACCGAGGGCTCGTTTACTGACTCCGGTGCCCGTCCAACACCTGTGACAGGTGAAAGTCTCACAAACACGTGCTCACCCTCACTGAACTCCAGTGGACGATGCTTGTCATCGTAGTAGCTTTTCTGGCGATTCTGCGCCTGCTTCAACCTTTCCCTGATCATCTGGATCTGCTGGGTAGTATCTTGGACAAAGTCCAAGCCAAATAGCTCTTTATCTCCAACCTCAGACCAGCAAGTAGGAGTCCGACACCTCCTACCATACAGCGCCTCGTGGGGTGCCATGCCCAGACTAGCATGAAAACTGTTGTTGTAGGAGAATTCTACCAATGGAAGGTACCTATCCCATGCAGAGCCCTGCTCCAACGTGCAAGCTCTCAACATGTCCTCCAATGTCTGGATGGTCCGCTCAGTCTGACCGTCAGTCTGAGGGTGATAGGCGGTACTCAATCTCAACTGCGTACCAAAAGCCTCCTGCAGCGCCTCCCAGAACCGAGATGTGAACTTCGGGTCCCTATCACTGATGATACTCTCGGGCACCCCGTGAAGCCTCACAATCTCGCGGACATAAAGCTTGGCCAACTTCTCTGTAGTGAAGCTCACCTTCACTGGAAGAAAATGGGCAGACTTGGTTAATCTGTCCACATGACCCAGAGAGTCACAACCAGCCTGAGTTTTAGGCAATCCCACCACGAAGTCCATGGAAATACTCTCCCATTTCCACTGTGGAATTTCAAGAGGTTGAAGTTTACCAAGCGATTTCTGGTGCTCAATCTTTACTTTCTGAACATATAAGGCATTTGGACACATAGACCGCTATGTCCTTCTTCATGCCCGGCCACCAAAAGTTTCTCTTTAGGTCCTGGTACATTTTCGTGGCACCAGGGTGGATAGTAAACCGGCCCTTATGAGCCTCTGCCATAACATCTTCGGTCAATGGCCCTCGAGGAATAACAATCCTCTTCTGGAACAGCGGCAATCCATCCTCGTTCCAAGACACACCGTCCTGGTTCTTCACATAATCAAGGCACTCTCTTTGCACTTGCGCCGTCTTTTAATATTTTCCATCAACTCATTAATCATTTCTGCTGTTTCCATTTCGAGCAGTGCGCCCCCAAACAAGGAATTCACTCTCAAGTCTCTGAACTTTTCGATCACCTCGTAGTCGCTCATCATCAAGCTGGATAAGCTCACGGATTTCCGACTCAAAGCATCGGCTACCACATTGGCCTTGCCAGGATGTTACCTCAACTCAAAGTCGTAGTCCTTCAAGAACTCCATCCATCTTCGCTGTCTCATGTTCAACTCCTTCTGGTCAAACAGATACTTCAGGCTCTTGTGATCACTGAATACAGCAAACTTCATGCCAAACAGGTAATGCCTCCAAATCTTGAAAGCAAAAACAATGGCTGCCAACTCCAAGTCGTGAGTCGGGTAGTTCTCCTCATGAGGTTTCAACTGTCTTGAAGCATAGGCAACAGCTTTCCCTTTCTGCATCAACACACAGCCTAGCCCCTTTCCAGAGGCATCGCAGTATAACTCAAACTGTTCCGCAGGATCAGGAAGGACTAACACAGGAGCAGTAGTCAGTCTCTCCTTCAACTCCTGGAAGCACTCCTCACACTCATGTGTCCACACGAATGGAGTCTCCTTTCGGGTAAGGCGAGTCATCGGTAGCACCATCTTGGAGAATCCCTCTATGAACCTCCTATAGTACCCTGCCAAACCCAAGAAGCTTCTCACTTCTATAACCGTCTTGGGCCTCTCCCAGTCCATCACGGCCTCAATCTTGTTAGGATCAACTGCAACTCCATCAGCGGAAATCACATGACCCAGAAATTTCACCGCCTTGAGCCAAAACTCACATTTTGACGGCTTAGCATATAGCAACACTTGCAAAAAAATCTTCAAGTGCTCAGCATGCTCCTCCTCCGTCTTGGAGTAAATTAAGATGTCGTCAATGAAGACGATCACAAACTGATCCAGGTACGGCTGGAAGATCCTGTTCATGTAGTCCATGAACACTGCGGGTGAATTGGTGAGTCCAAACGGGATCACCAAATACTCATAATGCCCGTACCTCGAGCGAAACGCTGTCTTTGGGACATCCTCCGTCTTTACCCGTATCTGATGGTAACCGGACCGGAGGTCAATCTTGGAATATACGCAAGCACCCCTGAGCTGATCCAGCAAATCATCAATGCGTGGAAGAGGATACTTGTTCTTGATTGTCACTTTGTTCAACTGTCTGTGGTCGGTACACAACCGCAAGGTCCCATCTTTCTTTTTCACGAAAATAACCGGTGCTCCCCAAGGAGACACACTCAGCCGAATGAAATCTTTTGCTGAAAGCTCCTCAATATGCTTCTTCAGCTCTGCCAACTCTGGTGGCGACATCCGGTATGGAGCCAATGAGATAGGCCCCACACCAGGCAATAAATCAATGGAGAACTCTATCTCCCTCTGTGGTGGAAACTCAGGAATCTCCTCGGGAAACACCTCGAGGAATTCCCTCACCACAGGAATGCCAGAGAGATCCTCCTGTGTCCCACTCACCAAACCTCCCAACATAACATAGCCAAATGCCCCTGCTCTCAAGGCCCTCCTCGCCTGCAGGACAGAAATGAACGGTGAGGAACTGGCTGTGGACCCACCCGGAGACATCACCACTCTCTTGGCACAGCAATCAATCAATGCACAGTTTCTGGACAACCAATCCATGCCCAGAATAATCTCCAAGTTGGCCATCGGCAATCCTATCAGATCTACCGAGAAGTCACGACCATCCCGCTGAAACGCTACATCGCGATGAACAGTGGAGGTCAAACATTTTTCTCCGGTGGCGGTGGTCACCCGCATCGGTGGAGAAAGCACATCACTGGGCAACTCAAGCCCCACAGCAATAGGGGTAGCAACAAAAGAATGCGTTGCCCCGGAATCAAACAATACATCAACAGCTGAACCACCAATGGTAACAGTACCTCTGACCAGGTTCGGAGCTCTGTCCGACTGCTGACGATCAAGTGTGTATACTCGCCCCGTAGTAGGTGGCACTGCTGGTGCTCCAGTAGGAACCATCTGCAATGGCACAGCCTGCACTGCAGCAACTCTCGCCGTCGGGCAATCTTTGGAATAGTGACCCTCCTTGCCACACTGGAAGCAAATCAACTGACCGGTAGAACACGGCCCAAAGTGTGACTTCCCGCATCCCGAGCATCTGGGAGCAGGAGGTCTAGCTGCGCTCCCCTGAGTAGAAGTCTTTTTGAACTGATTTGGCGCTTGCTTAGCCGCCAACTGTTTGCCCTTGCCTTTATTTCCAAGCTTCCTGTCTCTCCAGGAAGCGGAACCGCCAGTTCCCTGTGGCACCTCAATCTTGGCCTTCTTGGCCTTACTCGTGCTGTAGAAGTCCTCAATATCACGACACTGCTGGACCAGTGTCCCAAAATCTCTGGAAGCAGACCCAGCTAAGTAACCAGTAATATCCTCACTAAGTCCCCTGCGGAACTTAGTGTAACAGCCCGTGTTAACCCGGATTGTTAACACACTATCGTATTAAGCCACGCTTAATTAAAATGCGGAATAACTTTTTCTTTAATTCAATTATGACGTCATTAACCTTAGCCAGCTTGATTACTTAATCAATTTCATAAAATACTGCCTGTATGTAAATTGCAAGACAACTAACTGGAATACCTCATATATAAATATAGTATGAGTATCTAAGGCCACAGGACTACAACACGCAGCCTGGGTCAAAATCCTGATACTTTAATTACAACATCAAATTAAAAGACAATACAAATCATGTGGCATGGACAAACCCCATGCTCACCAAATAAGGCAACAATGCCCAATAACAGTCTCAACATAATAACTCAAACAAAGCGGAAAACATAACAACAGTCAATCCAGCAGGACAGCATATCATAATATCAACTCAGCTCTGGCCTCCTGCCACCTGAGTCCTCAACATTACCTGATCCTGAAATAAGCGTCCCCAAATGTGGGGTGAGATCTCTAACAAGAAATCTCAGTAAGACAAGGGGTCCTCAAGGAGTTTCCACCCCAAGCTCACTTACATGTGTAATATAAGTTCAAAAACAGTATTTATAATATAAGTTCCAAAATCATGCGATGCAGCAATTAATCATGCCATGTGTGCTTAACAAATCTACTGGCCAGAGAAATGTAGGAATACGTCTATACCTACATGAGTACAAGGAACACCGCTTGCACCTCACCCACAGCCTCACCATCTTGTATGTACTACATACTCAGGCTTACCGTATAGGTGGACACCACATGCATCTCATAAAAGCACATTGCATATATATAGCTCAACAGCATTTCCAAAACATTAAAGCATGTAACACAGCATGCATAAACCCATCCCCATGGGACATGGTGGAACAACAAAATGGCTAAACCGAGGACACGAAAGCTTACCTTGCAAGCTAGCTATCCAAGCCAAGAGTCCAACCACTCTCAAGTCCAAAAACAGCAGTATCACAATCTGATATGGACCAATAATACATCAATATTTATGCATCACAGGCATACAACTTAAAGACTACGTCTTTCCTTTACGTTTTACGTCTTAAGGCTTCCAACAAAGCCATAAGCCCTCAATCATATGATTCTGACTTAGTTCATTAATTACAGAAGTTAAACTTCCTTAATCTAGGGTCCACAAACCCCCAATAGCTCACTGTTCACACAGCACAGCTACTGTCTGCGCAAACCCAGGATATCCGGATATCATAAGGGACATATCCGGATATGTCATATCCGGATATCACGCTGACCATATCCGGATATAACATATCCGGATACTCAGGTCCCATATCCGGATATCAATATCCGGATACCATATCCGGATATCAATATCCGGATATCTGTTCGACAAATATCCGGATATCTCACGACAGAATGCAGTTTTCTGCATTTCATGAATATCCAGTCCAAAGATCCAACTTTTAACACATGTACACGTTAAACCATGCATCTTTAATCCATTTTAGGTTCATACACACTATACCTTCTGGTTTACTCATTAAACATGGCCAAGACATCAACTTTAAGCATCAAAACTAAGATGAAAGGTGAGGAAACTTACCCCAAGCTTGAAACAGAGTATTATGTGCTCTTGGAGCTCTCCAAAAGCTCCTCAACTCAGGCCACACAAAGGTGCACGAAAATGGTGCTCAAGACATGGTCTTTCTACCCAAAGGTTGCTTCTTTAAACAACAAAGTAATCACACCAAGCTCATACCACCCATACAACCCAAGACAACTCTCACAACCAACCCAAACAGAATCTCACCACTCAGAAAAGGCACACTAAGCACTCTCCAATGCTCACACTCAAGTGTTTACTTGATCAAGAAGGGAAACAATGATCAAAGGAGGTGACTTTGGTGAGAAAGGAGGAAGAAATGGAGGAAGCAAGGTGGCTGGTCACAAGGCTGCAGCAATCTCACGTAGGAAATGAATATGGCCTAGGGTTTTGTGCCTTAATGTGTCTATTTATAGGTACAAGGCCACACACGCGCAGTATTAGTCTTAATAGCAAAGTAAAAGATCTTGATCCCAAACTTTGGAATCTAGACCTACGCATTTTTCTAAGATTTTTCATATTTTTATTTTATTTTTCGGAGCACCTTTCCGGTACGCGCTTTTCCATAGCCAGTATCAGTTCTGGCATCAGATTACGTTATTTTGACTTGAAACTTGTTTTACAAGTCCTACATAATATTCTAGTAATTATCATGCATTCGTTATAATTTTCCGGGATACTTTTCCGGTACGCATTTATACCGGGTAGCAGAACCGGTATCTGCGCTTTTCTTCCGAAAAGCGACTTTCAGCATATTTACTCACTCAATATAATTATTTATGCTCAATATTAATTATTAGGGTCAATTATGGAATTATTTCCTAATTATCATAATTAATTTACTAATTACCTTAATTAGCGGTGCGGGTTCTTACATTCACCCCACCTTTTTAAGGATTTTGTCCTCAAAATCAGAAACATACCTGTCTCGAAAGTCGGGATACTGTCGTAGAAGCTCATCCTCTCGCTCCCACGTGCACTCCTCGGGACTACGCCCAGTCCACTGCACCTTGACCATCGGAATGATCTTGCTTCTAAGCTGCTTCTCGCCTCGATCGAGAATCTTGAGTGGTCCGACGGGAGTCTTTAGGTTCTCCCGAACCTCCACGTCATCCGGCTGCACCACGTGCGAAGGGTCTGCGATGTACTTCCGAAGCTGAGACACGTGAAACACGTCGTGCATGTTGGCTAGGTTCGGAGGTAAGGCAAGTCGATAGGCAACTGGTCCTACTCTACCAAGGATCTGGTAGGGCCCAATGAATCGCGGGCTCAACTTCCTCACTCCGAGTGCCCGCCCAACACCGGTGACAGGTGAAAGTTTTACAAACACGTGCTCACCCTCACTGAACTCCAGTGGTCGATGCTTGACATCATAGTAGCTTTTCTGACGATTCTGCGCCTGCTTCAACTTTTCCCTGATCATCTGGATCTGCTGGGTAGTATCTTGGACAAAGTCCAAGCCAAAAAGCTCCGTATCTCCAACCTCAGACCAGCAGGTAGGAGTCCGACACCTCCTACCATACAGCGCCTCGTAGGGTGCCATGCCCAGACTAGCATGAAAACTGTTGTTGTACGAGAATTCTACCAACGGAAGGTACCTATCCCATGCAGAACCCTGCTCCAATGTGCAAGCTCTCAACATGTCCTCCAATGTCTGGATGGTCCGCTCAGTCTGTCCGTCAGTCTGAGGGTGATAGGCGGTACTCAGTCTCAACTGCGTACCAAAAGCCTCCTGCAGCGCCTCCCAGAACCGGGATGTGAACTTCGGGTCCCTATCACTGATGATACTCTCGGGCACCCCGTGAAGCCTCACAATCTCACGGACATATAGTTTGGCCAACTGCTCTGTAGTGAAGCTCACCTTCACTGGAAGAAAATGGGCAGACTTGGTTAATCTGTCCACTATAACCCAGATAGAGTCACAACCAGCCTGAGTCTTAGGCAATCCCACCACGAAGTCCATGGAAATACTCTCCCACTTCCACTGTGGAATCTCCAGAGGTTGAAGTTTACCAGACGGTTTCTGGTGCTCAATTTTCACCTTCTGACAAATAAGGCATTTGGACACGTAGACCGCTATGTCCTTCTTCATGCCCGGCCACCAAAAATTTCTCTTCAAGTCCTGGTACATTTTCGTGGCACCAGGGTGGATAGTAAACTGGCCCTTATGAGCCTCTGCCATAACCTCTTCGGTCAATGGCCCTCGAGGAATAACAATCCTCTTCTGGAACAGCAGCAATCCGTCCTCGTTCCTAGACACACCGTCCTGGTTCTTCACATAATCAAGGCACTCTCTTTGCACTTGCGCCTCTTTAATCTTTTCCATCAGCTCATTAATCACTTCTGCTGTTTCCGTTTCGAGCAGTGCGCCCCCAAACAAGGAGTTCACTCTCAAGTCTCTGAACTTTTCGATCACCTCGTAGTCGCTCATCATCAAGCTGGATAAGCTCATGGATTTCTGACTCAAAGCATCGGCTACCACATTGGCCTTGCCAGGATGGTACCTCAACTCGAAGTCGTAGTCCTTCAAGAACTCCATCCATCTTCGCTGTCTCATGTTCAACTCCTTCTGGTCAAACAGATACTTCAGGCTCTTGTGATCACTGAATACAGCAAACTTCATGCCAAACATGTAATGCCTCCAAATCTTGAAAGCAAAAACAATGGTTGCCAACTCCAAGTCGTGAGTCGGGTAGTTCTCCTCATGAGGTTTCAACTGTCTTGAAGCATAGGCAACAGCTTTCCCTTTCTGCATCAACACACAGCCTAGTCCTTTACCAGAGGCATCGCAGTATAACTCAAACTGTTCCGCCGGATCAGGAAGGACTAACACAGGAGCAGTAGTCAGTCTCTCCTTCAACTCCTGGAAGCACTCCTTACACTCATGTGTCCACACGAATGGAGTCTCTTTTTGGGTAAGGCGAGTCATCGGTAGCACCGTCTTGGGCCTCTCCCAGTCCATCACGGCCTCAATCTTGTTAGGATCAACTGCAACTCCATCAGCGGAAATCACATGACCCAAAAATTTCACCGCCTTGAGCCAAAACTCACATTTTGACGGCTTAGCATATAGCTTTTTCTCTTTCAACACTTGCAAAACAATCTTCAAGTGCTCAGCATGCTCCTCCTTCGTCTTGGAGTAAATTAAGATGTCGTCAATGAAGACGATCACAAACTGATCCAGGTACGGCTGGAAGATCCTGTTCATGTAGTCCATGAACACTGCGGGTGCATTTATGAATCCAAACGGAATCACCAAGTACTCATAATGCCCGTACCTAGCGCGAAACGCTGTCTTTGGGACATCCTCCGGCTTTACCCGTATCTGATGGTAACCGGACCAGAGATCAATCTTGGAATACACGCAAGCACCCCTGAGCTGATCCAACAAATCATCAATGCGTGGAAGAGGATACTTGTTCTTGATTGTCACCTTGTTCAACTGTCTGTAGTCGGTGCACAACCGCATGGTCCCATCTTTCTTTTTCACAAAAATGACCGGTGCTCCCAGGGAGACACACTCGGCCGAATGAAATCTTTCGCTGAAAGCTCCTCAATATGCTTCTTCAGCTCCGCCAACTCTGGTAGCGACATCCGGTATGGAGCCAACGATATAGGCCCCACACCAGGCAATAAGTCTATGGAGAACTCTATCTCCCTCTGCGGTGGAAACTCAGGAATCTCCTCGGGAAACACCTCGAGGAATTCCCTCACCACAGGAATGCCAGTGAGATCCTCCTGTGTCCCACTCACCAAACCTCCCAACATGACATAGCCAAATGCCCCTGCTCTTAAGGCCCTCCTCGCCTGCAGGACTGAAATGAACGGTGAGGAACTGGCTGTGGACCCACACGGAGACATCACCACTCTCTTGGCACAGTAGTCAATCAATGCACAGTTTCTGGACAACCAATCCATGCCCAGAATAATGTCCAGGTTGGCCATCGGCAATCCTATCAGATCTACTGAGAAGTCACGGCCATCCCACTGAAACGCTACATCGCGATGAACAGTGGAGGTCAAACATTTTTCTCCGGTGGCGGTGGTCACCCGCATCGGTGGAGAAATCACATCACTGGGCAACTCAAGCCCCACAACAATAGGGGTAGCAACAAAAGAGTGCGTTGCCCCGGAATCAAACAATACATCAACAGCTGAACCACCAATGGTAACAGTACCTCTGACCAGGTTCGGAGCTCTGTCCGACTGTTGACGATCCAAAGTATACACGCGCCCCGTAGTAGGTGGCACGGCTGGTGCCCCAGTAGGAACCATCTGCAACGGCACAGCCTGCACTGCAGCAACTCTCGCCGTCGGGCAATCTCTGGAATAGTGACCCTCCTTGCCACACTGGAAGCAAATCAACTGACCGGTAGAACACGGCCCAAAGTGTGACTTCCCGCATCCCGAGCATCTGGGAGCAGGAGGTCTCGCTGTGTTTCCCTGAGTAGAAGTCCTTTTAAATTGATTTGGCGCTTGCTTAGCCGCCAACTGTTTGCCCTTGCCCTTGTTTGCAAACCTCCTGTCCCTCTAGGGAGCGGAACCACCGGTACCCTGTGGCACCTCGATCTTGGCCTTCTTGGCCTGACACGCACGGCAGTAGTCCTCAATGTCGCGGCACTGCTGTACTAAAGCTCCGAAGTCTCTCGAAGCAGAACCAGCAAGATGTCCAGCATTGTCCTCATTAAGTCCCCTCCGGAACTTAGCAGCAAGAAAAACAGGAGTCGGTCTCGCCATGCGGAAATGAGCGAACTTGACCAGCTCATTAAACTTGGCCAGGTACTCGTCGACAGACAACGAGCCCTGCACCAAACGGTCAAACTCTCCTTGTTTCCTCTCCTGAGAGTCATAAGGAAAGTACTGACCCAGAAAGCACTCCTCGAAGAATGGCCACGTCATCACACGGCCCTGCATCTCGTAGATGTGAGAAATGTTGGTGCACCACTCATGGGCCTTGCCCTCCAGCATGTAAGTGGCAAACATCAGCTTCTGCGGATCGGTACACTGCATGATCCGGAAGATCTTGTCCAACGCCTGTAGCCATCTGGCAGCAGCAATGGGATCATAAGATCCGTCGAAAGAAGGTGGCTTATGCTTGCGGAAAGCATTCAGCCTGCGGTCGATCTCGTCACGATCCTCAGCAAATACGGGGATGGTCTGCAAAGCCCCCGTCAAATGACTACCCTCACCCATCTGGCTCTGGGTGTCCTCCTGTTGACTAGGCGGAGGTGGAGGCGATGGCGGCGGTGGAGGTGGTGGAGGACACTGGCCAGCAGCAGGACCAGCCCTCAACTCCTCCAACATGACCCTCATCATAGTCATGTTGGCCATCCGGTTCTCCTCCAGAACCTCAGCCGTGGCTCACCGGTTCGCCTCTCTGATGGCATCCAGCATCGCCTGGTTTGCCAACCTCGTGGCCTCCTGGTCGGCTAGTCGGGCCGCCTGCATCTCGGCTAATGCAGCCAGGATAGGATCCGATTGATCCTCACTCGTACTAGGGTTCCTCCTTGGTGGTACCATGACTCTGCACAAGTTACACAAAGAACGAGTTGATCAGGCCCACGCTATGTGGTCACGTATGCATCATCATAACACACACCAATCAGAGAGAACGCAAAGTAGACACGCAACGAAACATCCTACGTTATTGCAATACATACAGGCTTTTCCCTAGAAAGTGCTCTGATACCATAAAATGTAACAGCCCGTGTTAACCCGGATTGTTAACATACAATCGTATTAAGCCACGCTTAATTAAAATGCGGAATAACTTTTTCTTTAATTCAATTATGACGTCATTAACCTTAACCAACTTGATTACTTAATCAATTTCATAAAATACTGCCTGTATGTAAATTGCAAGACAACTAACTGAAATACCTCATATATAAATAATAAGTGAGTATCTAAGTCGCAGGACTACAACACATAGCCTGGACCAAAATCCTGATACTTTAATTACAACTTCAAATAAAAGACAATAACAAAACCATGTGGCATGGACAAACCCCATGCTCACCAAATAAGGCACAATGCCCAACAACAGTCTCAATGTAATCATAACAGAAAACATAAGCAACAGTCAAATAATCATCATCCATCATGTCAGCAAGATACAGCTAAGTCTAACTCAGCTCTGGCCTCCTGCCACCTGAGCCCTCAACATTACCTGATCTTGAAATAAGCGTCCCCAAACGTGGGGTGAGATCTCTAAACAAGAAATCTCAGTAAGACAAGGGGTCCTCAAGGATCTTCCACCCCCAAGCTCACTTACATGTGTAATATAAGTTCAAAAACAGTATTTACAATATAAGTTCCAAAACTATGCGATGCAGCAGATAATCATGCCATGTGTGTTTATCAAATCTACTGGCCAGAGAAATGCAGGAATACGTCTAAACCTACATGAGTACAAAGAACACCGCTTGCACCTCACCCACAGCCTCACCATCTTGTATGTGCTACATACTCATGCTTACCGTATAGGTGGACACCACATGCATATCATAAAAGCACATTGCATATAATAGCTCAACAACATTTCCAAAACATCAAAGCATGTAACACAGCATGCATAAACCACATCCCCATGGGACATGGTGGAACCACAAAATGGCTAAACCGAGGACACGAAAGCTTACCTTGCAAGCTAGCTATCCAAGCCAAGAGTCCAACCTCTCTTAAGTCCAAACACAACAGTATCACAATCTGATATGGACCAATAATACATCATTAATTATGCATCACAAGCATATAACTTAAAGACTACGCCTTTCCTTTATGTTTTACGTCTTAAGGCTTCCAACAAAGCCATAAGCCCTTAGTCATATGATTCTGACTTAGTTCATTAATTACAGAAGTTCAACTTCCTTAATCTAGGGTCCATAAACCCCCAATAGCTTACTGTTCACACAGCACAGCTACTGTTCTGCGAAATCCTAGAATATCCGGATATCACAAGGGACATATCCGGATATGCCATATCCGGATATCACACTGGCCATATCGGAGACCCAGATCCCACATCCGGATATCAATATCCGGATACCATATCCGGATATGGATATCTGGATATCTGCTCGACAAATATCCGGATATCTCATGACAGAATGCAGTTTCTGCATTTCGTGAATATCCAGTCCAAAGGTTCAACTTTTAACACTTGTACACGACCAAGGGTCCATTTTTTAAGCATATACAAGTTCACTTAGGTGTTGGTTACTTCATTTTAACCCTTTACATGCCAAGACACCACTTTTAAGCAAGATAAACTCATGATCATGGTGAGGTAACTTACCCCAAGGCTTAAAACAGAAATGGACAGAGATATGAAGCCCTCTCTGAAGCTCCTAGATTCTGTCTTTGTGGAAGAACGAAAATGAAGTAACAAGGTGAGTTCTTTCTTCACCAAGAAAGCTACTTGGAGCTTCTTCCCTTCATGACACAAACTCAGCCTCACCCCCTCAACCAAAACAGTCTTCTCAACTCAGAATGAGACCAACAATGTAGTCCCAAGGCTCACTCTCACCCTCACCAAGTGTTTAAAGTGATGGAACAAGCATGAAAGGTGATAACTTGGCCAAAGAATGAAGAAGGAGGGCAAAGGAGCACAAAGGATGGAGGTGCAGCAAAGAGAGCTCAAACACCAACACAAATCACATAGGAGGCTGCATATTTTTGACCTAGAAACTTGTGTCATTTAGCATATATAGCCACTCAAGCCATATCGCGCAGTATTAGCCTTAATAGCAACGCAAAAGATCTTGATCCCAAACTTTGGAATCTAGACCTAGACATTTTTCTAAGATTTTTCATATTTTTATTTTATTTTTCGGAGCACCTTTCCGGTACGCGCTTTTTCATAGCCAGTATCAGTTCTGGCATCAGATTACATTATTTTGACTTGAAACTTGTTTTACAAGTCCTACATAATATTCTAGTAATTATCATGCGTTCGTTATAATTTTCCGGGATACTTTTCCAGTACGCATTTATACCGGGTAGCAGAACCGGTATCTGCGCTTTTCTTCCGAAAAGCGACTTTTAGCATTTTTACTCACTCAGTATAATTATTTTAGCCCAATAATAATTATTAAGGTCAATTATGGAATCATTTTCTAATTATCATAATTAATTCACTAATTACCTTAATTAGCGGTGCGGGTTCTTACAGAAGGCATGTTTTGATTGTATGCCTCGTCTGCCTGAAACATGGAGACTCATAGGTATACTGTTAGGCGTGTCCTTAAAGGGCACAGGGCTATGGTAATAAGCTGAAGGAATTCATCAAATCTCTGTGAGAGATTAGGTTATCTGTAAACCGGAGAAATCGGGATGACATTTACAGGGGTTGATACATTTCCTTACCCTAGGTTAATGGGAAGATAACCGAGACGAAGGGAAATACATACGGTAACCAAATATGTGCAATAGGATGATCAAGTCATTAATTTGACTAGTTCTGGGGCAACAAAGCATTGCTAGTGCTCTGTGTTGTCATTAATTGGGTTGTGGGCTTGTTGGGCCCAAGCCCAGTTATGTCATAAGCTAAGTTGGACCTAATGGGTCACACACTAACACCTTGTAGTCATGATGGACTAGCTTTAAAGGTATTGGGCCTAATAATGGTTGTTAGCCCAAGAAGCTGTTTGGAAGCCCACCTAAATGGGTGGGTGGTGCATGGAGCTTAGTAATGGGCTTGGATAGTCCAAGCCATTACTAATTAATTTAATTAGTTAAATTAATAATCAAATATTTGAATTTCGAATTTTGAATTTGAAATTTGAATTTGGAATTTGAATTTCGAAATTCGAATTTTGAATTTGAAATTTGAAATTTGAAATTTGAAATTTGAAATTTGGAATTTGAATTTTGAAATTCGAATTTTGAATTTGAAATCTGAAATTTTGAATTTTGAATTTGAATGTTTGAACATTTGAATTCAAGTGTTTGAATTCGAATTTGAATTGGCTTTGAAAAGTTGTTTCATAACAAAAGGATAAGACAGGATCTTATTGGAGCATATTCCTTGGATCAAGAAGCATCTTTGGAGCACTTCCTTGGGCTGTTTGGTGCGCAAGTTTAAGTGATAAGGATGTCATCTTATCACTTAAAACAAAACTCTATTCAGATTTGGTGGTTGAGGGAATCAGTGGGTGAGTTGATTCAAATTTTGAATGCAACTACTCAATATATTTGGACCCCTTCTAGGGCTGAATTATACGCATTAAAAATGTATACTATATGATAGTTTATGAATTTAAGTTTAAATTATTTTGAACTTAATTTCATGTGGATAAGATTGGAGGTTGTTGGCAAAATTGGTTTTGCAACAGCTCCACCTTATCCTCCTGTTCCATGCGCAAATTTCAAAAGAGTTTGAAAGTTGGTTTTCATTTTGAATGATTTAAATCTCTCCTCCTCTCCAAGTGTGCGCATAACACTTGTTCCTCACCTTAGGGTTTTGATGAAAACCTAGCCAACTCTCCTCCATCTATGCACCATTCTGTAGGGTAGTTCACTACACCTTTTCAAACAGAATACCTAGCCTCCACCTTCACCACTTGTGCGCATAACAAGCCTCACTGTGGTGTTCATCTGGTGGCTTTCAAGAAAGGGTTCTTGGATCATTGACGAACGGTGGTGTGGATCACCATTAGAGGGTTTGAACCCTTCAAGCCTGACATCTAATCTCCCTGACTGATCAGGCCAAAAATAAGGTAACATCATGCTGTCTTAAAGCATGAACCTTTGTGTGCATGTATGTTCCGCAGTAAAAATTTTGTTTTACACCTTACATGCATCGGCCTTCAAAGGCCAGTTCACTTTCAATTGGTATCAGAGCCCGGTTGCTTTACCATCGACGGGTGATGGTACCTTGTTTATGAAAGGAGTTTTTCACGGTCAAAAATCTTTAAAGGGTTAAAGTTTAAATTCTGCATATGGATTTTGAATCACAAATCCTTTAAAGTGTTAAAGTTTTTGTTTTTATGAACATGTAAATTTGATTCTGTGTTCATAAAACATTATGCATCATGGTTTAGTTTCTTTTTCTTTATGAAAGTTTTAAAAGGAACACCCTTTTTGAAAGGGTAGATTCGGCCATGGAGGGTACTAAGAGTACCTTGAATGATTTCTTATTTTTCTCCATGAATTGTGTCATGTTTATATGCATGAAATTTTGTGACAAAATTTATCATATAGTCATCTATATGATTCGACCATGAAGGAATTTATGGCTACATGCATGGTTTAATTTTGTTTTCTTTGAGAAAGAATTAACAAAATTTGAATTAAAATTTTTTTAAATTCGGCCAATGAGAATTTTAAGATTATGAATCTTGATGTTATTTTGATGTTTAAATGTTAAATGTCAAAATACATGTGAAAATGTTATGTGATAATATAATGTTTGTGTTTGCAAGTTTTGAACTTTTCAGGTACAAACAGGAAGGGGATGGTCATGGTGCCCGGATTTGAATTTTGAATTTTAAATTAATGTGTAATCACGCCTTTTAATTTACAAGTGTATTTGTAATTTAAATTTTGTAATTTTGTCCCTCCAAAGATGTTATGGAGTTTCTTTAATTATTTGTAATTAGAGAAATAGGCTAGTGGCGTATAGACGACAAGCGGCCGTTGCTTAAAGAAGCAAAAAGGACAAAAGCGCGAGCACCATGGCTATCTCAATATAAACTGTTTATATGCATGTATGATTAGAACGTCTAGTATGCATGAATTGGGCAAACCGCGTTTTGTATGGTTATTATGTTTGTCCAATAGCGACTAGTGTATACCGATAGATGTTTGACATAGGTAACGACTAGCATGATAACTTACAATATGCGTTTGATGGGACCTAATTAACCGCAAGATAAAAGGAACCCTTAAAAGGAATAAATAATTAAGCATATGATTACCTCCCACCACCAATGCTACTCAAAACTCTTCTACATAGTGGTCCTCCACAACTCAGTTGGGACCCACTATTTCGTTGGGCTAGATTAGTGTTTTGAAGTGTAAGACACTTAGGGTGCTGGTTTAATGCTTAACTAAGACATAAGTTGCAGGCACAGCCGGGCTTATGTTCTTAGGGTAATGGTGCTAGGTTGGTTGCATGAGATACACCACTAAGTGACAAAGAGTTGTCAACCTAATGTTAAGAGAGGGTATGAGATACTGTTGATAAAGATCAACCCATTATTTAAATTAATCTTGCGGTCTCAGACGAAGATTAAAATAAATAATCGCACTCTTAATCCCACTAAGGTAAAATCTAAAGTAGATTAACCCTAAGTCAAAAGGAAGGGTCATTGACTTAGATAAAATAGTGGGAGGGGCAAATTATTTCAAGTCTTTAATAATTTGCTTTTAACTACATAACCGTATATTAACTAAAACTATCTTTACATCTTTTTCAGCTTATAGTATGACTAATCCATTGTCACTGCGTTCAATACTCGATACGAATAAACTGACCGGTTCAAATTTTATGGACTGGTATCGGAACCTAAGAATAGTTCTAAGAGCCGAAAAGATTGCCTACGTTTTAGATGCTGTAATACCCGTAGCTCCACGGGAAGGGGAAGAAGGGTTTGCGGAATTTGATTTCGTAACCCACCAACAGCACTTGGATGACAATGTGATGGCAGTATGCATCATGTTGGCATCCATGTCGTCTGAACTGCAAAAGCAGCATGAGCATATGGATGCTCCCTCTATTATCGTACATCTCAAGGAGTTGTATGATATTAAAGGCAGGCATGAGAGGTATGAGACCTCAAGAGAACTGTTCTCTTGTAGGATGACTGAGAGCATGTCTGTTGGCAGCCATGTTCTCAAGATGATCGGGCTGATTGAGAAGCTAGGAAACCTAGGCTTCATCATGGATGCCGAGCTAAGTAATGACTTAGTCCTCACCTCACTTCCACCTTCCTTCAGTCAATTCATCATGAATTACAATATGCATGGGATGCAAGTGAGCTTGCCTGAGTTGTTAAGCATGTTAACAACAGCTGAAGTGTCTATCAAGAAGGATAGGACACAGGCTCTTCTGATTGGTGGGCCAAGCAAGGCCAAGGGAAAGGGTAAGGAGCCTGCAAAAGGTGACCCCCTTAAGCCCAAAGGAAAATCCAAGAAGAAGAAGGGCAAGAAGAAGGGTAAGAAGGCACCTAAGGACAAGGGTGATGCTGAGTGCTTCCATTGTGGCAAGAAAGGCCACTGGAAGAGGAATTGTCCAGACTACCTGAACAATGTGAAGGACAAGAAGCATGGTGATGCTTCTGCCTCAGGTATTTTCATGATTGAGATAAATTATTCTTATGATAATCCATCCTCATGGGTATTGGATACAGGATGCGGTTCTCATATCTGCAATATGTTGCAGGTACTTAGGAGACCAAGGAGATTGGATAGAAACGAGGTGGATCTCCCGTTGGTAATGGAGCAAGGGTTGCTGCTCATTCAGTTGGAGATGCTGACCTTATTTTGCCTACGGGCCTTTTATTGCATTTGAATAATTGTCTTTATGTTCCGCATATTTCTAGAAATATTATATCAATTTCTTGTTTAGAATAAGATGGTTATACTTTCAGTATTAGGGATTGTACTTTTTCTATCATTATGAATGATATGGTTTACGATACTGCTTCTTTAATAAATGGATTGTATGTGTTGGAAATGGGAAATGAAGTGCTCAATATAGATGTGAAACGACCTAGGAAGGATAATCAATCTTATCTTTGGCACTGTAGACTAGGGCACATAAATGAAACAAGATTGTCTAGGATGCATAGAGATGGATACCTGGACTCCATGGATTTGGAATCCTATGGACAGTGTGAATCTTGTCTAGCTGGGAAAATGATTCGACAAAAGCCCAAAGGGCTTGAGAGTCATAGGGCTAGTGAGTTATAAGAACTCATTCATACTGATGTATGTGGCCCAATGTCTATTGAGGCTAGAGGTGGATATTCTTATTTCATTACCTTTACGGATGACAAATCAAGATTTGGGTATATATACCTAATGAGATATAAATCTGAAGCTTTTGAAAAGTTCAAAGAGTTTAGGAATGAAGTGGAGAAACAACGTGGCAAGATGATTAAGACATTACGATCAGATCGTGGTGGTGAATATTTGAGCCACGAGTTTCAGGGTTATCTGAGAGAAAATGGAATTCTCTCACAACTTACCGCTCCTTACACACCACACCAAAACAGTGTCTTCGAAAGGAGAAACAGGACCTTGTTAGACATGGTTAGGTCTATGATGAGTGAGACTCAACTTCCAAAATCGTTTTGGGGATATGCCTTAGACACAGCGGCATACCTTCTAAATAGGGTACCGTCTAAATCTGTTCAGACCACACCATATGAGATATGGAGTGGTAAGAGACCCAACCTGAGTTACCTCAGGGTGTGGGGATCGCCAGCTTATGTCAAAGCGTTGACATCAGACAAGCTTAGTGCTAAGAGTACTAAATGTCTATTTGTGGGGTATCCTAAAGGTACTAAGGGATACTACTTCTACTCCATGGAAGAACACAAAGTGTTTGTGTCAAAGAATGCTGAGTTCCTTGAGAAGGATTTGATCTCTCAAGGAGGCAGTGGGAGTAAGATTGATCTTGAAGAAGTGCAAGATCCACAAGAACAGATTGAGGAACCCGAGTCTGCTCCGCAGGCGACGTTCTCCAATGGAGAAGTAAACACACAACTCCGTAGATCTACGAGGGTCATCCATCCACCTGAAAGGTACGGGTTTGTGATTGAGAATCAACAAACTGCTGAGGATGATGAACCAAGTAACTACGAGGAGGCGGTCAAAGATGTTGACTCCTCAAGATGGCTTGAAGCCATGGAATCTGAAATGGATTCGATGTATCAGAACAAGGTATGGACCTTGGTTCCTAAACCGCAAGGAATAGTTCCTATCGGTAATAAATGGGTCTTTAAAAGAAAGACTGATGCAGATGGCAACGTTCAGACCTACAAAGCTAGGTTGGTGGCGAAAGGGTATCGTCAAAGACAAGGAGTTGACTATGATGAAACTTTCTCACCAGTTGCCATGATCAAATCTATTAGGATCATGCTTGCAATAGCAGCATACCACGACTATGAAATTTGGCAAATGGATGTCAAGACCGCCTTCTTGAATGGGTTCTTGAAGGAGGAAGTGTACATGACACAACCTGAAGGCTTTGAAAACAAAGATCAGGAGCATATGGTATGCAAACTACAAAGGTCAATATATGGGCTAAAGCAAGCATCAAGGAGTTGGAATATACGTTTTGATGAAGTCGTTAAGAGTAACGGTTTTATCAAGAACGAGGATGAACCTTGTGTTTACAGAAAGGTTAGTGGGAGTAATGTCGTCTTCCTAGTGCTCTATGTAGATGACATATTGCTAATAGGAAATGACATCCCCACATTAAAAATAACGAAAGAGTTGATTTCATAAAACTTTACCATGAAGGATTTGGGAGAGGCAGCTTTTATACTTGGTATAAAGATCTATAGAGATAGATCCAAGAGTGTAAGAACCCGCACCGCTAATTAAGGTAATTAGTGAATTAATTATGATAATTAGAAAATAATTCCATAATTGACTCTAATAATTATTATGAGGCGTTAATAATTATAATTAGTGGGTAAGAATGCTGAAAGTCGCTTTTCGGAAGAAAAGCGCAGATACCGGTTCTGCTACCCGGTATAAATGCGTACCGGAAAAGTATCCCGGAAAATTACAACGGATGCATGATAATTACTAGAATATTATGTAGGACTTGTAAAACAAGTTTCAAGTCAAAATAACGTAATCTGATGCCAGAACTGATACTGGCTATGGAAAAGCGCGTACCGGAAAAGTGCTCCGAAAAATAAAATAAAAATATGACAAATCTTAGAAAAATGTCTAGGTCTAGATTCCAAAGTTTGGGATCAAGATCTTTTACTTTGCTATTAAGGCTAATATTGCGCGTTAAGTGGCCTTGTGCCTATAAATAGACATACTAAGGCACACAACCCTAGGCAGCCACTATTCTTACGTGGAGGAGGCTGATTTCTGAATGCTTGGCACTGTTCATTGCATTCTTTCACCATTTGTGAGCTTGGTGACCTTTCTCCTTCAATCTTCTTCACCATTCCTTCTTCTAAACAACTAGAGTGTGTTTTGTGAGAGTGGAGTGCAACCTTTTCTGAGTTGAGGTGCTGGTTGAGGGGTGTTTAGTGGGCTGTGGTGTTGTCTCCATGGTTATGAGCCATTGTTCATGCCATTAGAGGTTTCAAGGAGCCTCCTTTAGTGCCAAGAACCAACCTTTGGTGTGGCATTTTCGTGTCCTTGGGTGTGCTGGACTTGTGTGCAGCATTGGAAGCTCCAAAGGCACTTTGAACTACTGACTAAGCTTTGGGGTAAGTCACCTTAACTTGATCATGTATTTTTGTGGCCTAAAGGTGGTATCTTGGTATGTTAATGGGTTTAACATGTAACCAACACATAAGTGAACTTGTATATGCTTAAAAATGGATCCTTTAACGTGTACATGTGTTAAAAGTTGAATCTTTGGGTTGGATATTCACGAAATGCAGAAACTGCATTCTGTCGTGAGATATCCGGATATTTGTCGAACAGATATCCGGATATCAGTATCCGGATATGGTATCCGGATATCCATATTCGGATGTGGGATCTGGGTATCCGGATATGGTATATCCGGATATGGCCAGTGTGATATCCGGATATGACATATCCGGATATGTTCCCTGTGATATCCGGATATCCTGGGTTTTCGCAGAACAGTAGCTGTGCTGTGTGAACAGTAAGCTATTGGGGGTTTGTGGACCCTAGATTAAGGAAGTTGGACTTCTGTAATTAATGAACTAAGTCAGAATCATATGATTAAGGGCTTATGGCTTTGTTGGAAGCCTTAAGACGTAAAACGTAAAGGAAAGGCGTAGTCTTTAAGTTGTATGCTTGTGATGCATAAATATTGATGTATTATTGGTCCATATCAGATTGTGATACTGCTGTTTTTGGACTTGTGAGTGGTTGGACTCTTGGCTTGGATAGCTAGCTTGCAAGGTAAGCTTTCGTGTCCTCGGTTTAGCCATTTTGTGGTTCCACCATGTCCCATGGGGATGTGGTTTATGCATGCTGTGTTACATGCTTTGATGTTTTGGAAATGTTGTTGAGCTATTATATGCAATGTGCTTTTATGATATGCATGTGGTGTCCACCTATACGGTAAGCCTGAGTATGTAGTACATACAAGATGGTGAGGCTGTGGGTGAGGTGCAAGCGGTGTTCCTTGTACTCATGTGGGTTTAGATGTATTCCTGCATTTCTCTGGCCAGTAGATTTGATAAACACACATGGCATGATTATCTGCTGCATCGCATAGTTTTGGAACTTATATCGTAAATACTGTTTTTGAACTTATATTACACATGTAAGTGAGCTTGGGGTGGAAGATCCTTGAGGACCCCTTGTCTTACTGAGATTTCTTGTTTAGAGATCTCACCCCAAGTTTGGGGACGCTTATTTCAGGATCAGGTAATGTTGAGGGCTCAGGTGGCAGGAGGCCAGAGTTGAGTTGATATTATGATATGCTGACGTGCTGGATTGACTGTTATGTTTTCCGCTTTGATTATGTTATTACGTTGAGACTGTTATTGGGCATTGTTGCCTTATTTGGTGAGCATGGGGTTTGTCCATGCCATATTGGATTGGTTACTGTCTTTTAATTTATGTTGTAATTAAAGTATCAGGATTTTGGTCCAGGCTACGTGTTGTAGTCCTGCGACTTAGATACTCACTTATTATTTATATATGAGGTATTTCAGTTAGTTGTCTTGCAATTTACATACAGGCAGTATTTTATGAAATTGATTAAGTAATCAAGTTGGCTAAGGTTAATGACGTCATAATTGAATTAAAGAAAAAGTTATTCCGTATTTTAATTAAGCGTGGCTTAATACGATAGTATGTTAACAATCCGGGTTAACACGGGCTGTTACATTTTATGGTATCAGAGCACTTTCTAGGGAAAAGCCTGTATGTATTGCAATAACTTAGGATGTTTCGTTGCGTGTCTACTTTGCGTTCTCTCTGATTGGTGTGTATTATGATGATGCATATGTGACCACATAGTGTGGGCCTGATCAACTCATCCTTTGTGTAACTTGTGCAGAGTCATGGTGCCACCAAGGAGGAACCCTAGTACGAGCGAGGATCAATCGGATCCTATCCTGGCTGCATTAGCTGAGATGCAGGCGGGCCGACTAGCCGACCAGGAAGCCACGAGGTTGGCAAACCAGGCGATGCTGGACGCTATTCGAGATGCGAACAGACGAGCCACGGCTGAGGTTCTGGAGGAGAACCGGATGGCCAATATGACTATGATGAGGGTCATGTTGGAGGAGTTGAGGGCTGGTCCTGCTGCTGGCCAGTGTCCTCCACCACCTCCACCGCCTCCACCTCCGCCTAGTCACCAGGAGGACACCCAGAGTCAGATGGGTGAGGGCAGTCACTTGACGGGGGCTATGCAGACCATCCCCGTATTTGCTGAGGATCGTGACGAAATCGATCGCCGGCTGAATGCTTTCCGTAAGCATAAGCCACCTTCTTTCGACGGATCTTATGATCCCATTGCTGCTGCCAGATGGCTTCAGGCGTTGGACAAGATCTTCCGGATCATGCAGTGCACCGATCCGCAGAAGCTGTTGTTCGCCACTTACATGCTGGAGGGCGAGGCCCATGAGTGGTGGACCAACCTTTCTCACATCTACGAGATGCAGGGTCGTGTGATGACGTGGCCATTCTTCGAGGAGTGCTTTCTGGGTCAGTACTTTCCTTATGACTCTCAGGAGAGGAAGCAGGGAGAGTTTGACCGGTTGGTACAGGGCTCGTTGTCTGTTGACGAGTACCTGGCCAAGTTTAATGAGCTGGTCAAGTTCGCTCATTTCCGCATGGCGAGACCGACTCCTGTTTTTCTTGCTGCTAAGTTCCGGAGGGGACTTAATGAGGACATTGCTGGACATCTTGCTGGTTCTGCTTCGAGAGACTTCGGAGCTTTAGTACAGCAGTGCCGCGACATTGAGGACTATTGACGTGCGAGCCAGGCCAAGAAGGCCAAGATTGAGGTGCCACAGGGTACCGGCGGTTCCGCTCCCTGGAGGAACAGGAATTTTGCAAACAAGGGCAAGGGCAAACAGTTGGCGGCTAAGCAAGCGCCAAACCAGTTTAAAAAGACTGCTACTCAGGGGAACATAGCTAGACCTCCTGCTCCCAGATGCTCGGGATGCGGGAAGTCAAACTTTGGGCCGTGTTCTACAGGACAGCTGATATGCTTCTAGTGTGGCAAGGAGGGCCACTACTCCAGAGATTGCCCGACGGCGAGAGTTGCTGCAGTGCAGGCTGTGCCATTGCAGATGGTTCCTACTGGGGCACCAGCAGTGCCACCTACTACGGGGCGAGTATACACACTTGATCGTCAGCAGTCGGACAGAGCTCCGAACCTGGTCAGAGGTACTGTTACCATTGGGGGTTCAGCTGTTGATGTGCTTTTTGATTCCGGGGCAACGCATTCTTTTGTTGCTACCCCTATTGCTGTGGGGCTTGAGTTTCCCAGTGATGTGCTTTCTCCACCGATGCGGGTGACCATCGCCACCGTAGAAAAATGCTTGACCTCCACTGTTCATCGCGATGTAGCGTTTCAGTGGGATGGCCGTGACTTCTCGGTAGATCTGATAGGATTGCCGATGGCCAACCTGGACATTATTCTGGGCATGGATTGGTTGTCCAGAAACTGTGCTTTGATTGACTGTTGTGCCAAGAGAGTGGTGATGTCTCCGTGTGGGTCCACAGCCAGTTCCTCACCGTTCATTTCAGTCCTGCAGGCGAGGAGGACCTTGAGAGCAGGGGCATTTGGCTATGTCATGTTGGGAGGTTTGGTGAGTGGGACACAGGAGGATCTCACTGGCATTCCTGTGGTGAGGGAATTCCTCGAGGTGTTTCCCGAGGAGATTCCTGAGTTTGCACCACAGAGGGAGATAGAGTTCTCCATTGATTTATTGCCTGGTGTGGGGCCTATCTCATTGGCTCCATACCGGATGTCGCCACCAGAGTTGGCGGAGCTGAAGAAGCATATTGAGGAGCTTTCAGCAAAAGATTTCATTCGACCGAGCGTGTCTCCCTGGGGAGCACCGGTCATTTTTGTGAAAAAGAAAGATGGGACCATGCGGTTGTGCACCGACTACAGACAATTGAACAAGGTGACAATCAAGAACAAGTACCCTCTTCCACGCATTGATGATTTGCTGGATCAACTCAGGGGTGCTTGCGTGTATTCCAAGATTGATCTCCGGTCCGGTTACCATCAGATACGGGTAAAGCCGGAGGATGTCCCAAAGACAGTGTTTCGCTCGAGGTACGGGCATTATGAGTACTTGGTGATTCCGTTTGGACTCACAAATGCACCCGCAGTGTTCATGGACTACATGAATAGGATCTTCCAGCCGTACCTGGATCAGTTTGTGATCGTCTTCATTGACGACATCTTAATTTACTCCAAGACGGAGGAGGAACATGCTGAGCACTTGAAGGTTGTGTTGCAAGTGCTAAAGGAGAAAAAGCTTTATGCTAAGCCGTCAAAATGTAAGTTTTGGCTCAAGGCGGTGAAATTTCTGGGTCATGTAATTTCCGCTGATGGAGTTCAGTTGATCCTAACAAGATTGAGGCCGTGATGGACTGGGAGAGGCCCAAGACGGTTACAGAAGTGAGAAGCTTCTTGGGTTTGGCAGGGTACTATAGGAGGTTCATAGAGGGATTCTCCAAGATGGTTCTACCGATGACTCGCCTTACCCGAAAGGAGACTCCATTCGTGTGGACACATGAGTGTGAGGAGTGTAACAGCCCGTGTTAACCCGGATTGTTAACATACTATCGTATTAAGCCATGCTTAATTAAAATGCGGAATAACTTTTTCTTTAATTCAATTATGACGTCATTAAACTTAACCAACTTGATCACTTAGTCAATTTCATAAAATACTGCCTGTATGTAAATTGCAAGACAACTAACTGAAATACCTCATAGATAGATAATAAGTGAGTATCTAAAACCACAGGACTACAACACGTAGCCTGGGTCAAAATCCTGATACTTTAATTACAACAGCAATTAAGAAGACCATAGTCAAACCATGTGGCATGGACAAACCCCATGCTCACCAAATAAGGCAACAATGCCCAATAAACAGTCTCAACATAATAATATAAATAAAGCGGAAAACATAACAGTCAATCCAGCAAGACAGCATATCATAATTTCAGCTCAGCTCTGGCCTCCTGCCACCCGAGCCCTCAACATTACCTGATCCTGAAATAAGCGTCCCCAAACGTGGGGTGAAATCTCTAACAAGAAATCTCAATAAGACAAGGGGTCCTCAAGGAGTCTCCACCCCAAGCTCACTCACATGTGTAATATAAGTTCAAAAACAGTATTTACAATATAAGTTCCAAAATCATGCGATGCAGCAATTAATCATGCCATGTGTGTTATCAAATCTACTGGCCAGAGAAATGTAGGAATACGTCTATGCCTACATGAGTACATGGATACTACCTGCACCTCACCCACAGCTTCTCCATCTTGTATGTACTACATACTCAGGATTACCGTCTAGGTGGACACCACATGCATCTCATAAAAGCTCATTGCATATAAATAGCTCAACAGCATTTCCAAAACAATAAAGCATGTAACACAGCATGCATAAACCCATCCCCATGGGACATGGTGGAACAACAAAATGGCTAAACCGAGGACACGAAAGCTTACCTTGCAAGCTTGCTATCCAAGCCAAGAGTCCAACCACTCACAAGTCCACAAACAGCAGTATCACAATCTGATATGGACCAATAACACATCAAAATTTATGCATCACAAGCATACAACTTAAAGACTACGCCTTTCCTTTACGTTTTACGTCTTAAGGCTTCCAACAAAGCCATAAGCCCTTAATCATATGATTCTGACTTAGTCCATTTATTACAGAAGCTCAATTTCCTTAATCTTGGGTCCACAAACACCCAATAGCTTACTGTTCACACAGCACGGCTATTGTTCTGTGAAAACCCAGGATATCCGGATATCAGAAGGGGCATATCCGGATATGCCATATCCGGATATCACACTGGACATATCCGGATATGCCATATCCGGATACCCAGGTCCCATATCCGGATATCAATATCCGGATACCATATCCGGATACTGATATCCGGATATCTGTTCGACAAATATCCGGATATCTCACGACAGAATGCAGTTTCTGCATTTCGTGAATATCCAACCCAAAGATCTAACTTTTAGCACATGTACACGTTAAAGCATGCATCTTTAATCCATTTTAGGTTCATATACATTATACCCTCTTGTTTACTCATTAAACATGGCCAAGACACCAACTTCAAGCATTAAACTTAAGATCAAAGGTGTAGGAAACTTACCAAAGCTCAAAACAGAGCAAGGTGTGCTCTTGGAGCTCTCCCAAGGTTCCACTACACAGGCCACACAAGGGTGCACGAAAATGGTGCACAAGACTTGATCTTTCTACCCAAAGGTTGCTTCTTTAAGTAGCAAAGTGATCACACCAAGCTCATACCACTCATACAACCCAAAACAACCCTTCACCCTCTCAACACAGAAGCTGGACAGCCTCACAAGCTCCTCTTTCACCCTCACAAATGGTCTTCCTCACACACACAAAGTCTTTAGTGAAGGACAAAGGAGAAAGGTGATCAAAATGGTGGTTTCCCTAGCAAGGAAGAGGGTGGCTGCATGAAAGACACAAGCTGCAGCCTCTCACTCACGTTCAATATGGCATGCCTAGGGTTTTGTGCCCACTAATGTGTCTATTTATAGGCACAAGCCACTAATCGCGCAGTATTAGCCTTAATAGCAAAGTAAAAGATCTTGATCCCAAACTTCGGATTCTAGACCTAGAAATTTTTCTAAGATTTGTCATATTTTTATTTTATTTTTCGGAGCACCTTTCAGGTACGCGCTTTTCCATAGCCAGTATCAGTTCTGGCATCAGATTACGTTATTTTGACTTGAAACTTGTTTTACAAGTCCTACATAATATTCTAGTAATTATCATGCATTCGTTATAATTTTCCGGGATACTTTTTCGGTACGCATTTATACCGAGTAGCAGAACCGGTATCTGCGCTTTTCTTCCGAAAAGCGACTTTCAGCAATTTTACTCACTCAAAATAATTATCTAAGCCCATTAATAATTATTAGGGTCAATTATGTAATCATTTCCTAATTATCATAATTATTTAACTAATTACCTTAATTAGCGGTGCGGGTTCTTACAAGGAGTGTTTCCAGGAGTTGAAGGAGAGACTGACTACTGCTCCTGTGTTAGTCCTTCCTGATCCTGCGGAACAGTTTGAGTTATACTGCGATGCCTCTGTAAAGGGGCTAGGCTGTGTGCTGATGCAGAAAGGGAAAGCGGTTGCCTACGCTTCAAGACAGTTGAAACCTCATGAGGAGAACTACCCGACTCACGACTTGGAGTTGGCAGCCATTGTTTTTGCTTTCAAGATTTGGAGGCATTACCTGTTTGGCATGAAGTTTGCTGTATTCAGTGATCACAAGAGCCTGAAGTATCTGTTTGACCAGAAGGAGTTGAACATAAGACAGCGAAGATGGATGGAGTTCTTGAAGGACTACGACTTTGAGTTGAGGTACCATCCTGGCAAGGCCAATCTGGTAGCCGATGCATTGAGTCGGAAATCCGTGAGCTTATCCAGCTTGATGATGAGCGATTACGAGGTGATTGAAAAGTTCAGAGACTTGAGAGTGAACTCCTTATTTGGGGGCGCACTGCTCGAAATGGAAACGGCAGAAATGATTAATGAGCTGATGGAAAAGATTAAAGAGGCGCAAGTGCAAAGAGAGTGCCTTGATTATGTGAAGAACCAGGACGGTGTGTCTTGGAACGAGGATGGATTGCTGCTGTTCCAGAAGAGGATTGTTATTCCTCGAGGGCCATTGACCGAAGAGGTTATGGCAGAGGCTCATAAGGGCCGGTTTACTATCCACCCTGGTGCCACAAAAATGTACCAGGACTTAAAGAGAAATTTTTGGTGGCCGGGCATGAAGAAGGACATAGCGGTCTACGTGTCCAAATGCCTGATATGTCAGAAAGTAAAGATTGAGCACCAGAAACCGTCTGGTAAACTTCAACCTCTGGAGATTCCACAATGGAAGTGGGAGAGTATTTCCATGGACTTCGTGGTGGGACTGCCTCAAACTCAGGCTGGTTGTGACTCTATTTGGGTCATAGTGGACAGATTGACCAAGTCTGCCCATTTTCTTCCAGTGAAGGTGAGCTTCACTACAGAGCAGTTGGCCAAACTTTATGTCCGTGAGATTGTGAGGCTTCACGGGGTGCCCGAGAGTATCATCAGTGATAGGGACCCGAAGTTCACATCTCGGTTCTGGGAGGCGCTGCAGGAGGCTTTTGGTACGCAGTTGAGATTGAGTACCGCCTATCACCCTCAGACTGACGGACAGACTGAGCGGACCATCCAGACATTGGAGGACATGTTGAGAGCTTGCACGTTGGAGTAGGGCTCTGCATGGGATAGATACCTTCCGTTGGTAGAATTCTCGTACAACAACAGTTTTCATGCTAGCCTGGGCATGGCACCCTACGAGGCGTTGTATGGTAGGAGGTGTCGGACTCCTACCTGCTGGTCTGAGGTTGGAGATAAAGAGCTATTTGGCTTGGACTTTGTCCAAGATATTACCCAGCAGATCCAGATGATCAGGGAAAAGTTGAAGCAGGCGCAGAATCGCCAGAAAAGCTACTATGATGTCAAGCATCGACCACTGGAGTTCAGTGAGGGTGAGCAGGTGTTTGTGAAACTTTCACCTGTCACCGGTGTTGGACGGGCACTCGGAGTGAGGAAGTTGAGCCCTCGATTCATTGGGCCCTACCAGATCCTTGGTAGAGTAGGACCTGTTGCCTATCGACTCGCCTTGCCTCCGAACCTAGCCAACATCCACGACGTATTTCACGTGTCTCAGCTTCGGAAGTACATAGCAGACCCTTCGCACGTGGTGCAGCCGGATGATGTGGAGGTTCGGGAGAACCTAAGGACTCCCGTCGGAGCACTCAAGATTCTCGATCGAGGCGAGAAACAGCTTAGAAGCAAGATCATTCCGATGGTCAAGGTGCAG
Organism: Gastrolobium villosum; assembly: GCA_032173675.1. Taxonomy (NCBI): domain Eukaryota; kingdom Viridiplantae; phylum Streptophyta; class Magnoliopsida; order Fabales; family Fabaceae; genus Gastrolobium; species Gastrolobium villosum. Next base: position 14,761 of record JAVKPL010010525.1, on the reverse strand, counting down.
TGTACTGGGCGTAGTCCTGAGGAGTGCACGTGGGAGCGAGAGGATGAGCTTCTCCGACAGTATCCGACTTTCGAGACAGGTATGTTTCTGATTTTGAGGACAAAATCCTTAAAAAGGTGGGGTGAATGTAAGAACCCGCACCGCTAATTAAGGTAATTAGTGAATTAATTATGATAATTAGAAAATAATTCCATAATTGACTCTAATAATTATTATGAGGCGTTAATAATTATAATTAGTGGGTAAGAATGCTGAAAGTCGCTTTTCGGAAGAAAAGCGCAGATACCGGTTCTGCTACCCGGTATAAATGCGTACCGAAAAAGTATCCCGGAAAATTACAACGGATGCATGATAATTACTAGAATATTATGTAGGAATTGTAAAACAAGTTTCAAGTCAAAATAACGTAATCTGATGCCAGAACTGATACTGGCTATGGAAAAGCGCGTACCGGAAAGGTGCTCCGAAAAATAAAATAAAAATATGAAAAATCTTAGAAAAATGTCTAGGTCTAGATTCCAAAGTCTGGGATCAAGATCTTTTACTTTGCTATTAAGGCTAATACTGCGCGTTAAGTGGCCTTGTGCCTATAAATAGACATACTAAGGCACACAACCCTAGGCAGCCACTATTCTTACGTGGAGGAGGCTGATTTCTGAATGCTTGGCACTGTTCATTGCATTCTTTCACCATTTGTGAGCTTGGTGACCTTTCTCCTTCAATCTTCTTCATCATTCCTTCTTCTAAACAACTAGAGTGTGTTTTGTGAGAGTGGAGTGCAACCTTTTCTGAGTTGAGGTGCTGGTTGAGGGGTTTTTAGTGGGCTGTGGTGTTGTCTCCATGGTTATGAGCCATTGTTCATGCCATTAGAGGTTTCAAGGAGCCTCCTTTAGTGCCAAGAACCAACCTTTGGTGTGGCATTTTCGTGTCCTTGGGTGTGCTGGACTTGTGTGCAGCATTGGAAGCTCCAAAGGCACTTTGAACTACTGACTAAGCTTTGGGGTAAGTCACCTTAACTTGATCATGTGTTTTTGTGGCCTAAAGGTGGTATCTTGGTATGTTAATGGGTTTAACATGTAACCAACACATAAGTGAACTTGTATATGCTTAAAAATGGATCCTTTAACGTGTACATGTGTTAAAAGTTGAATCTTTGGGTTGGATATTCACGAAATGCAGAAACTGCATTCTGTCGTGAGATATCCGGATATTTGTCGAACAGATATCCGGATATCAGTATCCGGATATGGTATCCGGATATCCATATTCGGATGTGGGATCTGGGTATCCGGATATGGTATATCCGGATATGGCCAGTGTGATATCCGGATATGACATATCCGGATATGTTCCCTGTGATATCCGGATATCCTGGGTTTTCGCAGAACAGTAGCTGTGCTGTGTGAACAGTAAGCTATTGGGGGTTTGTGGACCCTAGATTAAGGAAGTTGGACTTCTGTAATTAATGAACTAAGTCAGAATCATATGATTAAGGGCTTATGGCTTTGTTGGAAGCCTTAAGATGTAAAACGTAAAGGAAAGGCGTAGTCTTTAAGTTGTATGCTTGTGATGCATAAATATTGATGTATTATTGGTCCATATCAGATTGTGATACTGCTGTTTTTGGACTTGTGAGTGGTTAGACTCTTGGCTTGGATAGCTAGCTTGCAAGGTAAGCTTTCGTGTCCTCGGTTTAGCCATTTTGTGGTTCCACCATGTCCCATGGGGATGTGGTTTATGCATGCTGTGTTACATGCTTTGATGTTTTGGAAATGTTGTTGAGCTATTATATGCAATGTGCTTTTATGATATGCATGTGGTGTCCACCTATACGGTAAGCCTGAGTATGTAGTACATACAAGATGGTGAGGCTGTGGGTGAGGTGCAAGCGGTGTTCCTTGTACTCATGTGGGTTTAGACGTATTCCTGCATTTCTCTGGCCAGTAGATTTGATAAACACACATGGCATGATTATCTGCTGCATCGCATAGTTTTGGAACTTATATCGTAAATACTGTTTTTGAACTTATATTACACATGTAATTGAGCTTGGGGTGGAAGATCCTTGAGGACCCCTTGTCTTACTGAGATTTCTTGTTTAGAGATCTCACCCCACGTTTGGGGACGCTTATTTCAGGATCAGGTAATGTTGAGGGCTCAGGTGGCAGGAGGCCAGAGCTGAGTTGATATTATGATATGCTGACGTGCTGGATTGACTGTTATGTTTTCCGCTTTGATTATGTTATTACGTTGAGACTGTTATTGGGCATTGTTGCCTTATTTGGTGAGCATGGGGTTTGTCCATGCCACATTGGATTGGTTACTGTCTTTTAATTTATGTTGTAATTAAAGTATCAGGATTTTGGTCCAGGCTACGTGTTGTAGTCCTGCGACTTAGATACTCACTTATTATTTATATATGAGGTATTCCAGTTAGTTGTCTTGCAATTTACATACAGGCAGTATTTTATGAAATTGATTAAGTAATCAAGTTGGCTAAGGTTAATGACGTCATAATTGAATTAAAGAAAAAGTTATTCCGCATTTTAATTAAGCGTGGCTTAATACGATAGTATGTTAACAATCCGGGTTAACACGGGCTGTTACAAAGAGGCTGCTGGGTTTATCTCAATCCACGTACGTTGACAAGATGCTAAAGAGGTTTAGCATGGAAGGGTCGAAAAGGGGTTTTCTTCCTGTCAGTCATGGGGTACACCTATAAAGGGCTATGTGTCCTAAGTCACATCCTGAGAAGGATCGCATGAGTGGAATACCATACGCTTCGGCTATTGGATCCATTATGTATGCCATGATATGTACGAGACCAGATGTCTCATATGCTTTAAGCATTACGAGCAGATACGAGTCAGACCCTGGAGAGGGTCACTGGACGGCAATCAAAACCATCCTTAAATACTTAAGAAGAACTAAGGATGCGTTTCTGGTCTATGGTGGGGTTAATCAGTTAACAGTGAAAGGGTTCACTGATGCCAGCTGTAACAGCCCGTGTTAACCCGGATTGTTAACATACTATCGTATTAAGCCACGCTTAATTAAAATGCGGAATAACTTTTTCTTTAATTCAATTATGACGTCATTAACCTTAGCCGACTTGATTACTTAATCAATTTCATAAAATACTGCCTGTATGTAAATTGCAAGACAACTAACTGAAATACCCCTTGAATAAATATAAAGTGAGTATCTAAAGCCGCAGGACTACAACACATAGCCTGGGTCAAAATCCTGATACTTTAATTACAACTTCAATTAAAAGACAATAACAAGTCTGTGTGGCATGGACAAACCCCATGCTCACCAAATAAGACAACAATGCCCAATAACAGTCTCAACATAATAACATAATCAAAGCGGAAAACATAACAGTAGTCAACATCCAGCATGTCAGCATATCATAAATATCAACTCAGCTCTAGCCTCCTGCCACCTGATCCCTCAACATTACCTGATCCTTAAATAAGCGTCCCCAAACGTGGGGTGAGATCTCTAAACATGAAATCTCAGTAAGACAAGGGGTCCTCAAGGATCTTCCACCCCAAGCTCACTTACATGTGTAATATAAGTTCAAAAACAGTATTTACAATATAAGTTCCAAAACTATGCAATGCAGCAGATAATCATGCCATGTTTGTTTATCAAATCTACTGGCCAGAGAAATGCAGGAATACGTCTATACCTACATGAGTACAAGGAACACCGCTTGCACCTCACCCACAGCCTCACCATCTTGTATGTACTACATACTCAGGCTTACCGTATAGGTGGACACCACATGCATATCATAAAAGCACATTGCATATAATAGCTCAACAGCATTTCCAAAACATCAAAGCATGTAACACAGCATGCATAAACCACATCCCCATGGGACATGGTGGAACCACAAAATGGCTAAACCGAGGACACGAAAGCTTACCTTGCAAGCTAGCTATCCAAGCCAAGAGTCCAACCTCTCTTAAGTCCAAACACAACAGTATCACAATCTGATATGGACCAATAATACATCATTAATTATGCATCACAAGCATATAACTTAAAGACTACGCCTTTCCTTTACGTTTTACGTCTTAGGGCTTCCAACAAGGCCATAAGCCCTTAATCATGTGATTCTGACTTAGTTCATTAATTACAGAAGTTCAACTTCCTTAATCTAGGGTCCACAAACCCCCAATAGCTTACTGTTCACACAGCACAGCTACTGTTCTGCAAAATCCCAGAATATCCGGATATCACAGGACATATCCGGATATACAATATCCGGATATCACACCGTCAATATCCGGATATACCATATCCGGATATCCAGATCCCTCATCCGAATATGAATATCCGGATACCATATCCAGATATGCATATCCGGATACCATATCCGGATACTGATATCCGGATATCTGTTGGACAAATATCCGGATATCTCACGACAGAATGCAGTTTCTGCATTTCGTGAATATCCACCCCAAAGATTCAACTTTTAACACATGTACACGTTAAAGCATGCATCTTTAATTTGTTTTAGGTTCATACTCATTATACCTTCTTGTTTACTCATTAAACATGGCCAAGACATCAACTTTAAGCATCAAAACTTAAGATCAAAGGTGACAAGGCTTACCAAAGCTCAAAAACAGAGTAAGGTGTGCTCTTGGAGCTCCCCAACAGCTCCTCAACTCAGGCCATAAAATGGTGTACGAAAATGGTGCAAAGCTTGGCCCTTTCAACACAAAGGAAGCTCCTTGAAGCCTCCAATGACATGAACAATAGCTCACAACAAGGAAGACAAGATCACATCCCACTAAGCACCCCTCAACCAGCACCTCAACTCAGAGAAAGGTTGCACTTCATTCTCACAAGACACACTCTAGTTGTTTAGGAGAAGGAATGGTGAAGAAGGTGATCACAAGCTCAAGAAAAGATGAAGGAGAAGGCAATGGAACAGTGTTCTGCAGCAACACAGCTCCCTTCACGTATGAATAATGGCTGCCTAGGGTTTTGTGCCCTCTTAATGTTAGTATATATAGGCATTTAAGCCATAACGCGCAGTATTAGCCTTAATAGCTACGCAAAATATCTTGATCCCATACTTTGGAATCTAAACCTACACATTTTTCTAAGATTTTTCATATTTTTATTTTATTTTTCGGAGCACCTTTCCGGTACGCGCTTTTCCATAGCCAGTATCAGTTCTGGCATCAGATTACATTATTTTGACTTGAAACTTATTTTACAAGTCCTACATAATATTCTTGTAATTATCATGCATTCGTTATAATTTTCCGTGATACTTTTCCAGTACGCATTTATACCGGGTAGCAGAACCGGTATCTGCGCTTTTCTTCCGAAAAGCGACTTTCAGCATTTTTACTCACTCAATATAATTATTTAAGCCCAATAATAATTATTAAGGTCAATTATGTAATCATTTCCTAATTACCATAATTAATTCACTACTTACCTTAATTAGCGGTGCGGGTTCTTACATTCACCCCACCTTTTTAAGGATTTTGTCCTCAAAATCAGAAACATACCTGTCTCGGAAGTCGGGATACTGCCGGAGAAGATCATCCTCTCGCTCCCACGTGCACTCCTCGGGACTACGCCCAGTCCACTGCACCTTGACCATCGGAATGATCTTGCTTCTAAGCTGTTTCTCGCCTCGATCGAGGATCTTGAGTGGTCCGACGGGAGTCTTTAGGTTCTCCCGAACCTCCACATCATCCGGTTGCACCACGTGCGAAGGATCTGCTATGTGCCTCCGAAGCTGAGACACGTGAAACACGTCGTGGATGTTGGCTAGGTTCGGAGGTAAGGCAAGTCGATAGGCAACAGGTCCTACTCTACCAAGGATCTGGTAGGGCCTAATGAACCGAGGGCTCAACTTCCTCACTCCGAGTGCCCGTCCAACACCTGTGACAGGTGAAAGTCTCACAAACACGTGCTCACCCTCACTGAACTCCAGTGGACGATGCTTGTCATCGTAGTGGCTTTTCTGGCGATTCTGTGCCTGCTTCAACCTTTCCCTGATCATCTGGATCTGCTGGGTAGTATCTTGGACAAAGTCCAAGCCAAATAGCTCTTTATCTCCAACCTCAGACCAGCAAGTAGGAGTCCGACACCTCCTACCATACAGCGCCTCGTAGGGTGCTATGCCCAGACTAGCATGAAAACTGTTGTTGTACGAGAATTCTACCAATGGAAGGTACCTATCCCATGCAGAGCCCTGCTCCAACGTGCAAGCTCTCAACATGTCCTCCAATGTCTGGATGGTCCGCTCAGTCTGACCGTCAGTCTGAGGGTGATAGGCGGTACTCAATCTCAACTGCGTACCGAAAGCCTCCTGCAGCGCCTCCCAGAACCGAGATGTGAACTTCGGGTCCCTATCACTGATGATACTCTCGGGCACCCCGTGAAGCCTCACAATCTCGCGGACATAAAGCTTGGCCAACTTCTCTGTAGTGAAGCTCACCTTCACTGGAAGAAAATGGGCAGACTTGGTTAATCTGTCCACAATGACCCAGATAGAGTCACAACCAGCCTGAGTTTTAGGCAATCCCACCACGAAGTCCATGGAAATACTCTCCCACTTCCACTGTGGAATTTCAAGAGGTTGAAGTTTACCAGACGATTTCTGGTGCTCAATCTTTACTTTCTGACATATAAGGCATTTGGACACATAGACCGCTATGTCCTTCTTCATGCCCGGCCACCAAAAGTTTCTCTTTAGGTCCTGGTACATTTTCGTGGCACCAGGGTGGATAGTAAACCGGCCCTTATGAGCCTCTGCCATAACATCTTCGGTCAATGGCCCTCGAGGAATAACAATCCTCTTCTGGAACAGCAGCAATCCATCCTCGTTCCAAGACACACCGTCCTGGTTCTTCACATAATCAAGGCACTCTCTTTGCACTTGCGCCTCTTTAATATTTTCCATCAACTCATTAATCATTTCTGCTGTTTCCATTTCGAGCAGTGCGCCCCCAAACAAGGAATTCACTCTCAAGTCTCTGAACTTTTCGATCACCTCGTAGTCGCTCATCATCAAGCTGGATAAGCTCACGGATTTCCGACTCAAAGCATCGGCTACCACATTGGCCTTGCCAGGATGTTACCTCAACTCAAAGTCGTAGTCCTTCAAGAACTCCATCCATCTTCGCTGTCTCATGTTCAACTCCTTCTGGTCAAACAGATACTTCAGGCTCTTGTGATCACTGAATACAGCAAACTTCATGCCAAACAGGTAATGCCTCCAAATCTTGAAAGCAAAAACAATGGCTGCCAACTCCAAGTCGTGAGTCGGGTAGTTCTCCTCATGAGGTTTCAACTGTCTTGAAGCATAGGCAACAGCTTTCCCTTTCTGCATCAACACACAGCCTAGCCCCTTTCCAGAGGCATCGCAGTATAACTCAAACTGTTCCGCAGGATCAGGAAGGACTAACACAGGAGCAGTAGTCAGTCTCTCCTTCAACTCCTGGAAGCACTCCTCACACTCATGTGTCCACACGAATGGAGTCTCCTTTCGGGTAAGGCGAGTCATCGGTAGCACCATCTTGGAGAATCCCTCTATGAACCTCCTATAGTACCCTGCCAAACCCAAGAAGCTTCTCACTTCTATAACCGTCTTGGGCCTCTCCCAGTCCATCACGGCCTCAATCTTGTTAGGATCAACTGCAACTCCATCAGCGGAAATCACATGACCCAGAAATTTCACCGCCTTGAGCCAAAACTCACATTTTGACGGCTTAGCATATAGCAACACTTGCAAAAAAATCTTCAAGTGCTCAGCATGCTCCTCCTCCGTCTTGGAGTAAATTAAGATGTCGTCAATGAAGACGATCACAAACTGATCCAGGTACGGCTGGAAGATCCTGTTCATGTAGTCCATGAACACTGCGGGTGAATTGGTGAGTCCAAACGGGATCACCAAATACTCATAATGCCCGTACCTCGAGCGAAACGCTGTCTTTGGGACATCCTCCGTCTTTACCCGTATCTGATGGTAACCGGACCGGAGGTCAATCTTGGAATATACGCAAGCACCCCTGAGCTGATCCAGCAAATCATCAATGCGTGGAAGAGGATACTTGTTCTTGATTGTCACTTTGTTCAACTGTCTGTGGTCGGTACACAACCGCAAGGTCCCATCTTTCTTTTTCACGAAAATAACCGGTGCTCCCCAAGGAGACACACTCAGCCGAATGAAATCTTTTGCTGAAAGCTCCTCAATATGCTTCTTCAGCTCTGCCAACTCTGGTGGCGACATCCGGTATGGAGCCAATGAGATAGGCCCCACACCAGGCAATAAATCAATGGAGAACTCTATCTCCCTCTGTGGTGGAAACTCAGGAATCTCCTCGGGAAACACCTCGAGGAATTCCCTCACCACAGGAATGCCAGAGAGATCCTCCTGTGTCCCACTCACCAAACCTCCCAACATAACATAGCCAAATGCCCCTGCTCTCAAGGCCCTCCTCGCCTGCAGGACAGAAATGAACGGTGAGGAACTGGCTGTGGACCCACCCGGAGACATCACCACTCTCTTGGCACAGCAATCAATCAATGCACAGTTTCTGGACAACCAATCCATGCCCAGAATAATCTCCACGTTGGCCATCGGCAATCCTATCAGATCTACCGAGAAGTCACGACCATCCCGCTGAAACGCTACATCGCGATGAACAGTGGAGGTCAAACATTTTTCTCCGGTGGCGGTGGTCACCCGCATCGGTGGAGAAAGCACATCACTGGGCAACTCAAGCCCCACAGCAATAGGGGTAGCAACAAAAGAATGCGTTGCCCCGGAATCAAACAATACATCAACAGCTGAACCACCAATGGTAACAGTACCTCTGACCAGGTTCGGAGCTCTGTCCGACTGCTGACGATCAAGTGTGTATACTCGCCCCGTAGTAGGTGGCACTGCTGGTGCTCCAGTAGGAACCATCTGCAATGGCACAGCCTGCACTGCAGCAACTCTCGCCGTCGGGCAATCTTTGGAATAGTGACCCTCCTTGCCACACTGGAAGCAAATCAACTGACCGGTAGAACACGGCCCAAAGTGTGACTTCCCGCATCCCGAGCATCTGGGAGCAGGAGGTCTAGCTGCGCTCCCCTGAGTAGAAGTCTTTTTGAACTGATTTGGCGCTTGCTTAGCCGCCAACTGTTTGCCCTTGCCTTTATTTCCAAGCTTCCTGTCTCTCCAGGAAGCGGAACCGCCAGTTCCCTGTGGCACCTCAATCTTGGCCTTCTTGGCCTTACTCGTGCTGTAGAAGTCCTCAATATCACGACACTGCTGGACCAGTGTCCCAAAATCTCTGGAAGCAGACCCAGCTAAGTAACCAGTAATATCCTCACTAAGTCCCCTGCGGAACTTAGTGTAACAGCCCGTGTTAACCCGGATTGTTAACATACTATCGTATTAAGCCACGCTTAATTAAAATGCGGAATAACTTTTTCTTTAATTCAATTATGACGTCATTAACCTTAGCCAGCTTGATTACTTAATCAATTTCATAAAATACTGCCTGTATGTAAATTGCAAGACAACTAACTGGAATACCTCATATATAAATATAGTATGAGTATCTAAGGCCACAGGACTACAACACGCAGCCTGGGTCAAAATCCTGATACTTTAATTACAACATCAAATTAAAAGACAATACAAATCATGTGGCATGGACAAACCCCATGCTCACCAAATAAGGCAACAATGCCCAATAACAGTCTCAACATAATAACTCAAACAAAGCGGAAAACATAACAACAGTCAATCCAGCAGGACAGCATATCATAATATCAACTCAGCTCTGGCCTCCTGCCACCTGAGTCCTCAACATTACCTGATCCTGAAATAAGCGTCCCCAAATGTGGGGTGAGATCTCTAACAAGAAATCTCAGTAAGACAAGGGGTCCTCAAGGAGTTTCCACCCCAAGCTCACTTACATGTGTAATATAAGTTCAAAAACAGTATTTATAATATAAGTTCCAAAATCATGCGATGCAGCAATTAATCATGCCATGTGTGCTTAACAAATCTACTGGCCAGAGAAATGTAGGAATACGTCTATACCTACATGAGTACAAGGAACACCGCTTGCACCTCACCCACAGCCTCACCATCTTGTATGTACTACATACTCAGGCTTACCGTATAGGTGGACACCACATGCATCTCATAAAAGCACATTGCATATATATAGCTCAACAGCATTTCCAAAACATTAAAGCATGTAACACAGCATGCATAAACCCATCCCCATGGGACATGGTGGAACAACAAAATGGCTAAACCGAGGACACGAAAGCTTACCTTGCAAGCTAGCTATCCAAGCCAAGAGTCCAACCACTCTCAAGTCCAAAAACAGCAGTATCACAATCTGATATGGACCAATAATACATCAATATTTATGCATCACAGGCATACAACTTAAAGACTACGTCTTTCCTTTACGTTTTACGTCTTAAGGCTTCCAACAAAGCCATAAGCCCTCAATCATATGATTCTGACTTAGTTCATTAATTACAGAAGTTAAACTTCCTTAATCTAGGGTCCACAAACCCCCAATAGCTCACTGTTCACACAGCACAGCTACTGTCTGCGCAAACCCAGGATATCCGGATATCATAAGGGACATATCCGGATATGTCATATCCGGATATCACGCTGACCATATCCGGATATAACATATCCGGATACTCAGGTCCCATATCCGGATATCAATATCCGGATACCATATCCGGATATCAATATCCGGATATCTGTTCGACAAATATCCGGATATCTCACGACAGAATGCAGTTTTCTGCATTTCATGAATATCCAGTCCAAAGATCCAACTTTTAACACATGTACACGTTAAACCATGCATCTTTAATCCATTTTAGGTTCATACACACTATACCTTCTGGTTTACTCATTAAACATGGCCAAGACATCAACTTTAAGCATCAAAACTAAGATGAAAGGTGAGGAAACTTACCCCAAGCTTGAAACAGAGTATTATGTGCTCTTGGAGCTCTCCAAAAGCTCCTCAACTCAGGCCACACAAAGGTGCACGAAAATGGTGCTCAAGACATGGTCTTTCTACCCAAAGGTTGCTTCTTTAAACAACAAAGTAATCACACCAAGCTCATACCACCCATACAACCCAAGACAACTCTCACAACCAACCCAAACAGAATCTCACCACTCAGAAAAGGCACACTAAGCACTCTCCAATGCTCACACTCAAGTGTTTACTTGATCAAGAAGGGAAACAATGATCAAAGGAGGTGACTTTGGTGAGAAAGGAGGAAGAAATGGAGGAAGCAAGGTGGCTGGTCACAAGGCTGCAGCAATCTCACGTAGGAAATGAATATGGCCTAGGGTTTTGTGCCTTAATGTGTCTATTTATAGGTACAAGGCCACACACGCGCAGTATTAGTCTTAATAGCAAAGTAAAAGATCTTGATCCCAAACTTTGGAATCTAGACCTACGCATTTTTCTAAGATTTTTCATATTTTTATTTTATTTTTCGGAGCACCTTTCCGGTACGCGCTTTTCCATAGCCAGTATCAGTTCTGGCATCAGATTACGTTATTTTGACTTGAAACTTGTTTTACAAGTCCTACATAATATTCTAGTAATTATCATGCATTCGTTATAATTTTCCGGGATACTTTTCCGGTACGCATTTATACCGGGTAGCAGAACCGGTATCTGCGCTTTTCTTCCGAAAAGCGACTTTCAGCATATTTACTCACTCAATATAATTATTTATGCTCAATATTAATTATTAGGGTCAATTATGGAATTATTTCCTAATTATCATAATTAATTTACTAATTACCTTAATTAGCGGTGCGGGTTCTTACATTCACCCCACCTTTTTAAGGATTTTGTCCTCAAAATCAGAAACATACCTGTCTCGAAAGTCGGGATACTGTCGTAGAAGCTCATCCTCTCGCTCCCACGTGCACTCCTCGGGACTACGCCCAGTCCACTGCACCTTGACCATCGGAATGATCTTGCTTCTAAGCTGCTTCTCGCCTCGATCGAGAATCTTGAGTGGTCCGACGGGAGTCTTTAGGTTCTCCCGAACCTCCACGTCATCCGGCTGCACCACGTGCGAAGGGTCTGCGATGTACTTCCGAAGCTGAGACACGTGAAACACGTCGTGCATGTTGGCTAGGTTCGGAGGTAAGGCAAGTCGATAGGCAACTGGTCCTACTCTACCAAGGATCTGGTAGGGCCCAATGAATCGCGGGCTCAACTTCCTCACTCCGAGTGCCCGCCCAACACCGGTGACAGGTGAAAGTTTTACAAACACGTGCTCACCCTCACTGAACTCCAGTGGTCGATGCTTGACATCATAGTAGCTTTTCTGACGATTCTGCGCCTGCTTCAACTTTTCCCTGATCATCTGGATCTGCTGGGTAGTATCTTGGACAAAGTCCAAGCCAAAAAGCTCCGTATCTCCAACCTCAGACCAGCAGGTAGGAGTCCGACACCTCCTACCATACAGCGCCTCGTAGGGTGCCATGCCCAGACTAGCATGAAAACTGTTGTTGTACGAGAATTCTACCAACGGAAGGTACCTATCCCATGCAGAACCCTGCTCCAATGTGCAAGCTCTCAACATGTCCTCCAATGTCTGGATGGTCCGCTCAGTCTGTCCGTCAGTCTGAGGGTGATAGGCGGTACTCAGTCTCAACTGCGTACCAAAAGCCTCCTGCAGCGCCTCCCAGAACCGGGATGTGAACTTCGGGTCCCTATCACTGATGATACTCTCGGGCACCCCGTGAAGCCTCACAATCTCACGGACATATAGTTTGGCCAACTGCTCTGTAGTGAAGCTCACCTTCACTGGAAGAAAATGGGCAGACTTGGTTAATCTGTCCACTATAACCCAGATAGAGTCACAACCAGCCTGAGTCTTAGGCAATCCCACCACGAAGTCCATGGAAATACTCTCCCACTTCCACTGTGGAATCTCCAGAGGTTGAAGTTTACCAGACGGTTTCTGGTGCTCAATTTTCACCTTCTGACAAATAAGGCATTTGGACACGTAGACCGCTATGTCCTTCTTCATGCCCGGCCACCAAAAATTTCTCTTCAAGTCCTGGTACATTTTCGTGGCACCAGGGTGGATAGTAAACTGGCCCTTATGAGCCTCTGCCATAACCTCTTCGGTCAATGGCCCTCGAGGAATAACAATCCTCTTCTGGAACAGCAGCAATCCGTCCTCGTTCCTAGACACACCGTCCTGGTTCTTCACATAATCAAGGCACTCTCTTTGCACTTGCGCCTCTTTAATCTTTTCCATCAGCTCATTAATCACTTCTGCTGTTTCCGTTTCGAGCAGTGCGCCCCCAAACAAGGAGTTCACTCTCAAGTCTCTGAACTTTTCGATCACCTCATAGTCGCTCATCATCAAGCTGGATAAGCTCACGGATTTCCGACTCAAAGCATCGGCTACCACATTGGCCTTGCCAGGATGGTACCTCAACTCAAAGTCGTAGTCCTTCAAGAACTCCATCCATCTTCGTTGTCTCATGTTCAACTCCTTCTGGTCAAACAGATACTTCAGGCTCTTGTGATCACTGAATACAGCAAACTTCATGCCAAACATGTAATGCCTCCAAATCTTGAAAGCAAAAACAATGGTTGCCAACTCCAAGTCGTGAGTCGGGTAGTTCTCCTCATGAGGTTTCAACTGTCTTGAAGCATAGGCAACAGCTTTCCCTTTCTGCATCAGCACACACCCTAGTCCTTTACCAGAGGCATCGCGGTATAACTCAAACTGTTCCGCAGGATCAGGAAGAACTAACACTGGAGCAGTAGTCAGTCTCTCCTTCAACTCCTGGAAACACTCCTTACACTCATGTGTCCACACGAATGGAGTCTCTTTTCTAGTAAGGCGAGTCATCGGTAGCACCATCTTGGAGAATCCCTCTATGAACCTCCTGTAATACCCTACCAAACCCAAGAAGCTTCTCATTTCTGTAACCGTCTTGGGCCTCTCCCAATCCATCACGGCCTCAATCTTGTTAGGATCAACTGCAACTCCATCAGCGGAAATCACATGACCCAGAAATTTCACCGCCTTGAGCCAAAACTCGCATTTCGACGGCTTAGCATAAAGCTTTTTCTCTTTCAGTACTTGCAGCACAATCTCCAAGTGCTCAGTATATTCCTCCTCGGTCTTGGAGTAAATCAAGATGTCGTCAATGAAGACGATCACAAACTGATCCAGGCACGGCTGGAAGATCCTGTTCATGTAATCCATGAACACTGCGGGTGCATTGGTGAGTCCAAACGGAATCACCAAGTACTCATAATGCTCGTACCTCGAGCGAAACGTTGTCTTTGGGACATCCTCCGGCTTTACCCGTATCTGATGGTAACCGGATCGGAGATCAATCTTGGAATACACGCACGCACCCCTGAGCTGGTCCAGCAAATCATCAATGCGTGGAAGAGGATACTTGTTCTTGATTGTCACCTTGTTCAACTGTCTGTAGTCGGTGCACAACCGCAAGGTCCCATCTTTCTTTTTCACGAAAATAACCGGTGCTCCCCAAGGAGACACACTCAGCCGAATGAAATCTTTTGCTGTAAGCTCCTCAATATGCTTCTTCAGCTCTGCCAACTCTGGTGGCGACATCCGGTATGGAGCCAATGAGATAGGCCCCACACACAGGCAATAAATCAATCTGGAAACCTTTGCATCTCCCTCTGTGGTGGTAGTTGCTAATCTCCTG
>JAVKPL010010524.1:0-45812 GCA_032173675.1 Gastrolobium villosum | reverse complement strand
TCAACATATCTGAACTGATTCTGATTTCTGAATTGATTATAAATCATAAACTAGTTGGAATTAAATAAAATAGTTCAATTTGATTCAGAAAAAAAAAATCAGTCTGAGTGGAACTATGCATACCCCTAATCTTTGTATATAATAAAGGAACGAGGATATGTTATATTTACAAATTCAAAATTTATAAATTCTTGTCAAACATTATGTACTATGGTAGTACATATTATTACATGTTTAAGTAATATGTACTGCTTATAATACATAATGTAACCGTAAAAAATTTTAAATTTTAAATTTATAAATATAACCATTGTCTATCATGTAAAGTATATGCAAAATTCTTGATGATTAATATGACCGCATAATTATTAAGACACCAATTTATTGGAGCTTTTTGGAGCAAAGGAATTTGCTCGTTACTCTGAAACAAAGAGTGACGGATGAACAGCTATTGGGTTCACTGTGCTTAATAATAAGATGAAGATCAATGGAGATAAAGACCCTTAATTTGTTACCAAAAAAAAAAAAGACCCTTAATTTTATCCATAAATGAGACTCAAAAGATCACATCTGAAATCCAAAATGATGTTACAAAAGGAAAAGCCGCAATAGCTTTGTCTCTAATTTGGTCACATTGCTTATTCTCTTTTATCCGAAGTTGATCATCATTGTGGTTGCTTTCACTATATAAACATCCAATCATGCTGCATAGTGCGCATTCACTGTAGCCTTGGATTGCGACCCAAGAACCAAGGTGGCTCTCCAAAAATAGACAAATTTCCCCCCTTTATTTCCCTTTATTTTAGAATATTTAAAAAATGATTTGATTCTGTCATCACGTTACATGATAATTCAATTCTCATGTTATCACTCAACTCATCTACAAATATTACATCATCCCACAAGAAACATTACTTCCTCGGTGCATTGATTGATAGTAATCGTGGAGGATGTCAAAGAACATTACTGTGATCTCATTAATGCTTGTGCATTATATTCAAAAAGAAAAAGAAGTATGATTACACATTATTATAACTCTTTTAATCAAGGGGATTTTTTATTTTTTGGTGAAAATTAAGGGGATATTTTTTGAACTATTGGTTGCTGGTTTACTCCATAGGTCTTCTTTAGATAATTACACTCACGTTCTTTAGAAGTAGAGCTAATTACTTTTATTTTTTTAAAACAAAAAATTACACTTTTTTATTTGTAATCACATAAAAATTCTTTTAAAAAAATTATAAAACAACAAAGATAAATATAATTATATAAAGAAATAAATAAAAATATAATTAACGTTAAAGTGGTGAGAGGGAAAAGTCAATCTAATTATTCCTTAATTATCTTATTGATCCAGAGTAAATTGTCTCCTAGTGACATCATCATGTCTCTCTCGGCATTTGTTCTCCCCTTCTCTCTCTTTCATTTGTGATTTATGGGCACATTTCCAATACATGTTACAATGACGCAAATGGGAATTTTCATATGATGAAATGATAACTTTTAACTTATTTTCCAGCTAATAAGTTCATGTTAATTAAATTTTGGGGAAAATACTTGTCATTTTAAATGACACAATTTATATCATTTCATTCTCACAAAAAAAGTGAGATCCATATTTATTTATTTTGTCTACTATCTCTTTCTCTTTATCTATCTCTTTCTCTCATTTAAAATGACATAATTTTACATCCTTTAAAATGATACACATTTTCACCTTAAATTTTAAGTTATTAGAAATAGACTAGTAATGAAATATTTAACCAATTCATAAAACTCCATAAAATCAAACTTTCATATTGTTATTATGATAAAAGTAAAGGTTTAATATTTTTTACGCTATAAGAAATAAATTTACTTCTACATATAAATAAAAATATTTAGTATCCATACTTTTTCTTTCTTTTTCTTCTCTTCACGTTACCCACATAAATTTTACACACTTTTTTGGCTTTGTCTCCCATCGTGCAGAGTAATCTACCGCGACCTGTAGTTGTGCTTTTCATATATATCCTCAACCCTTAGATCCAACGTATACACTCTTGATCAAACACGAACCATCTTGACTTAACCAATTTATATTCTTATTTTTATTTTATTTTTTATTTTAATTTTTTTAAACAGGTTTTAAGGGTTTTAGATAAGATATGTAAAAAATATTTAACTTTTAAAGTTCTAACTTTAAGCAATAATACATGAAAATAATTATTTAAAAGAAAATTTTCTTAAAAACAAAACATTATGTATAAATAGTGAATGTTGTGTTTAATTTCGAACAAATTTTGCTATCCTTCAGTTGTGATATCAACATTCCAAATTTGTTTACAATATGATGTAGGACTCCTATATTACTATTCTAAACTATCATTTACAACATATATATATGGGTAAACATTTCTCAAGCAGCTTGAGATAAGTTTATCTCCAGCTAGCTCCACAACTACGTCATTTTAATTAAGGAAGGGTGTTTATGTAATTTTAGGTGAATTAATGAAGGATGTTGAGTAAAATGTATATGATATAAAAATAAATAAAATTACAAAAACACCCTTCATTAATTCACCTAAAATTACATAAACACCCTTCATTAATCAAAACGACATAGTTTTGGAGCTAGCTGGAGATAAACTTATCTCAAGCTGCTTGAGAAATGTTTTTTCCATATATATATATATATATATATATATATATATATAAGGGAGAGTTATACTCACAAACTTTTTGTTTACAAATTCTTATAAACTACACTATGTTCTCCCGGGAGTACATAGTGTAATTTGCAAAAAATTATAAAAAAAAAATTATAAAGGATCATTCCCCATATATTTATATATGGAATAAATATTTCTACAGTCACTTTAGATAAAGTTACCTACAGCTGGGGGTGTGCAAAATAACCAAAAAACTGAACCGAACCGAACCGCTCATAAAATATCCAATTTTTAAAAACCGGTTCATGAACCAAATCGGTTTTTAAAGAACCAGTTCATGAACCGAATCGGTTTTAGAACCAGTTTGAGAACCGAACCGTTTCCGAACCGAACCAAATTGATTTTTATAACTTTATTTTTTAAATTTTCAACTTTTTTTTTTCTTTTCGAAAGATGGTCGACCCGAACCGATTCTGAACCGAACCGTTTCAACCAAACCGAACCAATTTTGAACCAAACTGAACCATTTAAACCAATTCATTCGGTTCGGTTTTTCAAAAAAGTGTGGTTCGGTTCAATCCATGCACATCCCTATCTACAGCTACCACAAAAACTACGTCATTTTGATTAATGAAGGGAGTTTTTGTAATTTTTTGTGAATTAATGAAGGGTGCTTCCGTAATTTTGTTTATTTTTTTATCATATGTTTTTTACTGAAACACCCTTCATTAATTCATCTAAAATTACATAAACACCATTTATTAATTAAAACGAAATAGTTTTTGGGTAGCTGTAAATAACTTTATCTAAAGTGGTTGTAGAATTATTTTTTCCTATATATATATGGGACAGGATCCGTTTACAAATTTTTTGGATTTTTTTTACAAATTACACTATTTTCTCCCGGGAGAACATAGTGTAGTTTGCAAAAGTTTGTATTCTCCCGGGAGAATATAGTGTAGTTTATAAGAGTTTGTAAACAAAAAAGTTTGTAAACAAAAAAGTTTAACCTGCCCCTATATATATATATATATATATATATATATATATATATATATATATATATATATATGCATAATTAATTGGACATGACCAAAACAAAGTATTGAGGGTACTCTGTTTCAACAAACAGTTGCAACAACAAAACAGGGCCAAGTCCGTGAGGCAATTACAAAAGCCAAGAACCCACTTTCTCTCCCTCTTCTCTATTGTCTCTTTAATCTTCATATTGGTGATTGTTGGCCATTATAAATACCCTACTTCCCCATGCCTCTTTTTCATGCTCATATCCTAAACCTTATTTCCTTTACCTCTATAATACCTACACCTCTCTCTTCCCCCCATAAAAGCACAAAATATTTAGGTGAAAGAAAAAAAATAAAAAAACAAAGCAAAATGAGAAGCATTTCAACCTCAAAGCTAAACACACCCATCACAACCACAAGTACACCATCATCTATTCACTCCGCATGGCACTCTCCAATCCCCTACTTGTTTGGAGGACTTGCTGCCATCATGTGTCTCATAGCCTTTGCGTTATTGATGTTGGCTTGCTCCTATTGGAGACTCTACGCGAACCAACATGGTGACCAAAGAGACTTGGAGAATAAAGAGGGTGACCCTGGAAATAAGGAACCAATCAAGGTCCATGAGGAGAAGATCCTGGTCATTATGGCAGGGGATGAAATCCCAACATTCTTGGCCACCCCTACGTGTTCCAAGTCCTCGTCTTTTGTTCATGATGTTGGCAACAATTTTGACCAACACCTTGTTCTTGTTCCAGCTGCTGATACCACTACTCAACAAGAAAACAACCGAGATTCCCAACAAGAACAACAAAGCCAATGAGAGATTATATAAAATTTTCTTTCACTTGGTAAGGTTCTGTGGTTGTGGTCTTGCTAGCTTTGAGAATGAGAGGAGTGATGGAATTAGATTCCTTTTTTCTTTTTTTTTTCATCATTCACTCTTTCTTCTTTTTGGTTTAGAGAATGTAAATTCAAGGTGAGGGGAATTCCAATTGAGGGAGTTTCCTTTCAATCTAAGGACAACCAAATTTCGCATGATATGTGTCACTTTTACAGTTTTACTCGAATTTTTCACATTCCTATATTGAGTTTGAGAAGCAATTTCCTAACTGGGATTTGGCATACATTCAAGTAGTTGTCGTGTATGCTTTTTGTGTTCTACCAACCCAATACAAACAATTCACTGCAGCTCCTTACATCATTAATTTTTTTATCTTGCTTTTGTCTTGATAATAAAAAAAAAAAAAACTCTAGAATTATTGATCATTTGCAAAACCAATGTCTGATATTTCAAATTACTTCCAAAATTCTTGCAGCTGCGGACATCATTTTTTTTTTGTCTTTGATTAAATTTAATGGTAAACGTAGTTGAAAAGTATGAATTGTTAGATCAAGAACTATATCTCTTTTAGTTTTTTCTACAGAGGATCCGTGTTCAGCGTTGGAAGAAAAAAGTTTTATGTACCTTTAAAATTAATATACTTTTTGTGTGTTACAAAATTGATATGTGGATAGTATATTCAGACATTATGAGAGATTAAACTTCATCTCAACCGTTGGTTAAGAGTATTATATTAACTCGGAATTTTTCCATTGCCAAGGTGGTTGATAATATATATATATATATATATATATATATATATATATAGACGCACACAGCCTATAGCCCTAGTATTCATATTTAAAATATAATTGAACAAAATATTTATCCTTAATTCACAAATTTTAAATATTGAAAAGGTCCATTATTTCGCTTATACATTCATGAAATGTAGTTTTTTTTTTTTTTTTTTTGGTAATCAGAAATGTAGTTATTAAAGTGCAAAATGCAAGAAGCAAGTGGTGAAGATGAGTATTTGGAGAAACATAGAAGTAAAGATCAAAGGAAGAAGGGGAGAAGGCAGAGCTGAGAGAGGAGTTGATAGCACAAGGTTTATGCAGAACAGGAAAAACAACAAAAGAGAGATAAAAACAAAGAACAACTATGGAATTGCAATTAAACCTCTCTTTGAGGGGAGGAACCTCCTGAACCACAAGGGTCTCTGGTAAATTCTGTATATACTTCCTATCACCACTAGGTGCCTTTATACATGACACCCTAACAAAAAGAGAAAAAAGAAATAACAAACTTGCCAAAAAGTAAACAAACTTATAACTCCACTAATAACAGAAAGGGTATTTTCCACACACATTCACTAACAAACTTCCCTCTCTTCAGCATGTGTACCTAGACATTATTCCATCATAAAATCCCTCATCCATTTGGGTTTAGTCTTGCTCCTCTTGGACCATTTAATTCTTGGACTGATGTGCATCTCTTCCACTTCTTCTTCCTGGCCCGCAACCTTCTCCTCTTGGTCTTCAAGTTGTGAATTCTGCTTCTGGCCCATATCATCCCCCTTTTCATCGACAAACACCTTGCCCTCACGGTGTAAATTGGGGTAGCTGTGCAGTATAGAAGAGAGATATTCCCATGATGCATCTTCAGGGTAGAGACCATTCCACTGAATCAACACTTGTACTTTGGTATCATCCTCATCCTCTTTGATATCAAGAACAGCCAAAGGCTGTATGAGAGGTTGCTGCAAATGCTCTAATGGTGGTAAAGGTAAGGTTTTCGTATCAGAATCCGAATAAAACGGTTTGAGGAGGGAAACATGGAAGACAGGATGTATTCGTGATGTCTGTGGTAAAGCCAACTCAAAAGCAACAGTCCCAATGCATTTAGTGATTGGAAAAGGCCCGTAATACTTCTTAGAAAGCTTGTGACTGGGACGGTTGGCGACAGATTGCTGTCGATATGGTCGCAATTTGACTAACACCAAGTCACCAACTTTGAAAGAATGATCCAGGCGTTTTTTATCAGCTGATTGCTTCATAAGAGTTTGTGCCTTCAACAACTTTTGCTTGAGTTTGGCCAGAATTCTATCCCTTCCGTCCAGGACAGTATCCACCGCCTCCACATTGCTTGTACCGGAGATATAGGAAGGAATATTTGGGGGTTCGCGACCAAACACAATCTGAAATGGAGTGAAACCAGTGGATGAATGGACTGATGTGTTGTAACACCATTCAGCCCACAACAAGTATCGACCCCATAGCTTCGGTTCATGATGAACAAAAGCTCTCAGATATTGCTGCAAAACTCTATTTAAAACTTCAGTTTGGCCATCACTTTGGGGATGATAAGCGGAAGACATTCTGAGTTTGGTGCCACTCAATCGGAAGAGTTCCTGCCAAAAATGGCTCATAAAAATCGGGTCTCTATCTGAAATGATGCTTTTGGGCATACCATGCAAACGGCAGATCATATGAGCAAATAAATCTGCAACTTTTGCAGCAGTAAAATGAGTTGGAAGCAAGCCAAAGTGTGCAGCCTTAGAAAAACGATCTACTACCACCAATATGGCAGTGTATGTTTGGAATGAAGGTAGCCCAATTATAAAATCCAAGGAGATATCCTCCCAAACCTGTATAGGTATAGGAATAGGTTGAAGCAGGCCTAAAGGTTTAGATGTGGGAACCTTAATCTGTTGGCAAGTCAAGCACTGCTTAACAAATTGAACCATATCATTTTTCATTCCTTCCCAAAAAAAATTTTCTTGAAGTCTGGTGTATGATTTGTGGACCCCCATATGACCTCCCATTGGTGTAGCATGAAATTCCTCCAACAACAACTTCTTAATGTCAGAATTCGGACTCACCACAATCTTTCCTTGGTAAAGCAATAGACCATCCTTTACAGAATACCCTGGATGGGAAGATGGTTCAACTTCCAATTCATGGATGAGTTTCTTGAGGTTAACATCCGTGGTGCAATCCTCTCTGAGTTTAGCAAGCAATTCAAATTGAGGAACGGACAGAGTGAAAAATTGTGGAGTAGAGGCTTGCACTCGTGATAAAGCATCAGCAACTCTATTTTCTGTGCCCGGTTTGTAAATGATCTCATAATCATATCCCAATAGCTTGGAAAGATAGTATTGCTGATCCGGAGTCTGGATGACTTGAGTCATTAACTCCTTTAAACTTTTCTGGTCAGTATGAATCGTAAATCTGCTTCCCAATAGGTAAGGCCTCCATTTCTTCACTGCTTCCACTACAGCATGTAGTTCTCGAACATATGTGGATGCCGAAATTAATTTACCACAGAACTTCTTGCTGAAATAACAAATAGGGTGACCTTGTTGCAACAGAACAGCCCTCATTCCATCTCCTGAAGCATTCGTCTCCACCGTGAAAGGTAACTGAAAATCCGGCAATGCAAGCACTGGGGATTGAGTCATTGCCACTTTCAACTGTTCGAAAGCCAGCTCTGCAGTGGAGTTCCAGGTAAATGCATCCTTTTTTAGCATGTCTGTCAAAGGGGCTGCAAGTGAAGCATAGCCCTTTACAAATCGTCGATAAAAACCAGTCAATCCCAAGAACCCTCGGAGCTGCTTAATGGTGGGAGGGATGGGCCATGCCACCATAGCCTTTATTTTCTCAGGATCAGGGCCAACTCCTCTCTCCGAGATGATGTGACCCAGATATTCCAAGGTGGATTGAGCAAAAGTGCATTTGGAACGCTTCAAGAAAAACTGATTGGACAACAGGCAGTGGAAGGTTTCCTCTAAATGCCTAGAATGCTCTGTTAAAGACTTACTGTACACCAGAATATCGTCAAAGAACACAATAATAAAATGACGTAGAAAAGGTTTGAACAGCAAATTCATGGTGGATTGAAAAGTAGCAGGAGCATTACAAAGACCAAAAGGCATAACCAAGTATTCAAAATGACCTTCGTGAGTACGAAAAGCAGTTTTCGAAATATCACCTGATGCCATACGGATCTGATGATAACCGGAGCGAAGGTCCAACTTCGAAAAACAACAAGCACCATGAAGTTCGTCAATGAGCTCATCGATAGAAGGAATAGGAAATCGATCCTTTTGAGTGATGGCGTTCAGCGCTCTGTAATCTGTACAGAAGCGCCACGAACCATCCTTCTTCTTCACAAGTAGTACCGGAGAAGAGAACGGACTGGTGCTATTGCGAATGATACCTGCATCTAGCATCTCCGCTGTGAGTTTTTCGATTTCGCGCTTCTGGAAGTATGGGTAACGGTAGGGGCGAACATTGATAGGGCTGGATCCAGGTAATAACGGCAGATGATGGTCGGTGGTCCGTGAGGGTGGAAGCTGGGAAGGGATGTCAAACAAGGCAGCAAATCGAATAAGAAGATCGGCAATATCTGAAGGAAGAGAAGACGACGGAAGCGACGTGTTGGTGGAGGGCAAAGCCTGGAGATGGTAAAGTGCAGCCACAGCACGTGTGGAAATGAGTCTCTTCAATTGGGTGGAGTTTAATTCTTGGACCGGGTCAGAAGGGACACCATGTAACTGGACCATTTTCCCCTCCTTAATAAATTTCATGGTTAAGGCCTCATAATCAGTCAGAATTGGGCCTAATGTTTTGAGCCATTGAACCCCTAACACAAGGTCAGCTCCACAAATAGGTAACAAGAAAAAATCCACAAGAAACATATGGTCACCAATAAACAACTGTACTTGTCTACACATGGAAGAGCAGTCCAATTCTTCCCCATTTCCAACCAAAACCTGAAATCCTTGGGCTTGATGTATATTAAGGCCCAAAAATTTGGCAATGCGGCCCTGGATGAAGTTGTGGGTACTTCCACTATCAATTAATAGGGACAATTGGGCTTTTCCCACACGACATTGGACGCGCAACGTTTGGGGAATAGAATGGCCCAATAGAGCATGGAAGCTGATTTGGGCCGCATCCAAGTCAAGGCCCACCTCTGGGTCAGGTTCACTGTCCTCTGCCTGGTTCTGATTTTCCACCATGAGTTGCTGGAACGCAACATCGTCCACCGACGCATCAGATGGAGCAATCAACAATAAGAACTGGCGTTTGCATTTGTGTCCCGGGTGGAATTTTTCATCACAATTATAACATAAGCCCTTATCCCTCCGAATCTGTAGTTCCTCTGGAGGAAGACGTTTGATGACCGGTTTATTTGCAGATCTGCTGGACGGTGAAGACCCAGCAGCTAGCGTGGATGTCACAAGTGGAGCTCGTGATCCTTGAAACGCAGATGTATTCGTTCCTGAGTAAAACTTAGCACGAGACGATGCACGCTGGTCGTTCATCTTGTCTTCCTGCAAACGAGCTAATCCAATCGCTTGAGCAAGGGACATCGGTTGAAGAGCCTGAACTTCCCTACGGATTTCCGATTTGAGACCCGATATGAAACAGCTGAGGAGATAAGGCGAAGGAAGTCCAACGCAACGATTAGCAAGGACCTCAAATTGGGATTGATATTCCCGAACGGTTGAGGTCTGTAGCAACTTCATCAAATCCCCCTTTGGATCGTCATATTGTGAGGGTGCGAATCGAAGTTCAAGTGCTTGCAGCAACTGAGGCCAACCAGTAATCTGACCACTCGCATGCATCCACTGATACCAATTTAAAGCCTCACCTTCCATATAGAAGGAAGCAATCCGTGGCCTCTGATCTTCCGGTGTACCATGGAACTCAAAAAATTGGGTGATCTTAAAGATCCAACCCAAGGCATTCGAACCATCAAAACGAGGGACCTCGAGTTTTAAGGTCGCAGCCTTGATCTCAACTGAACCCAAATTTGCGTGGGGTCCCGACGCCGAACCTGCACTGTGGGATGAGGAAGTAGCTGCTCGTGTTTCTAACGAAGAAACTTTGTGTGCCATTGTTTGTACATCCTGTTGGAGTGCTATTTGAGATTGGAGAAGTTGTGTTAATGTGGCTTCAATCGAATCGAAAGTAGAAGCAGGACCAACCATGGTGTATGAGACTCAATGAAAGCGCCAAATGATAGCACAAGGTTTATGCAGAACAGGAAAAACAACAAAAGAGAGATAAAAACAAAGAACAACTATGGAATTGCAATTAAACCTCTCTTTGAGGGGAGGAACCTCCTGAACCACAAGGGTCTCTGGTAAATTCTGTATATACTTCCTATCACCACTAGGTGCCTTTATACATGACACCCTAACAGAAAGAGAAAAAAGAAATAACAAACTTGCCAAAAAGTAAACAAACTTATAACTCCACTAATAACAGAAAGGGTATTTTCCACACACATTCACTAACAAACTTCCCTCTCTTCAGCATGTGTACCTAGACATTATTCCATCATAAAATCCCTCATCCATTTGGGTTTAGTCTTGCTCCTCTTGGACCATTTAATTCTTGGACTGATGTGCATCTCTTCCACTTCTTCTTCCTGGCCCGCAACCTTCTCCTTTTGGTCTTCAAGTTGTGAATTCTGCTTCTGGCCCATATCAGGAGTATATTTTTAATATCACGGGAATACCTATTTCTTTATTAAAAACAGAAAGAAAAAAGAAATTTAGGAGAGAATAATCATAAAAAAATAGGTAAAATGATAAAAGTTATTATACTATTTTTTTCAAATTTAATAAAAGATGTACTAACCTTTTGGTACAATGAAAGTACAAAAGAAATCTGTACCAAAAAAAAAAAAAAAAAGTACAAAAGAAATTTTATTTGGAGAGGTGTAGAGTGCAAGACATTTTTTTGGGGAGGTTGAGACATGGTGGTCCTTTCCCGAAGTAGAAAAAGAGGAGAAATTGAGAGTGAAAAAACCAAAAAAAAAAGAAATATAAATGGAATAAATTTTTCCATTTATTGACCAATTTGTTTAAAATTTTCTTAATAAATATATTTTCTAGTATAATGGTTTTGGGTAATTTTGTAAAAATGTATTTTCAATTTTTAAAAATTTATCTATTAATTATAATTTTGTTAGAAGCGATCTATAATTAGAATTTTTTTTATCCGAGAATCGTAATTTTCAAGAATATGATAGAAAAATAAATTTTTCGGAAAACCTGTTTGGTAGGCTAAAATATTTTTAAGAATATTGAGTCAATTTTTCTGATCTTATATTTGATTGATGGTAAAATATTACTGTGTGAATGTGGGATAATTTACAAAAATAACCTTACTCATCATTTTCGTACAAAAATATTTCAATTTAAAATTAAAAGAAAATTTTAATTTTGTGGTCTCTGATTATGGGATCCTCCACGTTTTGTAGCTGCAGCACTTCAGGATCACCCGGTGTAGTTATCACTATAGCCTTCATTTTTTCTGTATGAACTATTGGATTTATGCGAAATATTTAGGATCTAGTACATTGGTATGCTTACCGAATCATCCTCGTTTCACGATTACCTCTTGGTGTGCATATCTCGTGTAGAATCTTCCCTTGTATGATTCCTCTTCACGAACTGTTCACCTCAGCGTTACAGCATCAACAAATCCCTTGATGCTGGACTGTGGCAGATCTTACAGACTATGACTCAAGGGGGAACGGGGGAAGTGTGTGGGCACTCTCTCACTGTCAGGGAGATGACCATCCATCAGCCCTCTGCAACCACCAAAGTGATAACCCTAGAGGAGGCTGAAGACTAAAGCATAAAATATATATGGATCCCAAGAAAGCCTAACCCTAAACTAAATGAGCTTTTTTGGTTTCTTGTGCTCTTCTTACACTCTTAACCTATTGGGCTTTAGTGAAAAAGCAAAAACCGAACATTTTCTATTTCGGTTCTGCTTCTGTCTCTCCGTCTGAGAAATAAGTGAGAAGAACACAACTACAAGAACCACTAGTGTGTATTACCACTAGTATTAGTATATGCTCTCAATTCTTCATAAGACTCTGTAACGAACGCGACACTTCTGTCTAAGCGAATGAAATGTGTTGCTTCATACCCGCATGTGTAGGAGACGCACAGCACTCTCTTCTCAAAATTTTTCATTCAAAACAGAAAGATGAAGGAAGAAGAAGCAAAACCAACCTCATGCTTTGAGTCTTAACTTTGCGCACTGAAAATATCCTAAAATTCCTCTAAAATTGAGTGGAATCAAGAAGAGAGAGAAGCAGAGGAAGCAGTCTAGTGGTTAGAGTATTTTTTTTTAAAAAATGTTGAAGTTGGTTCATCTTTTACACACAAAATGAAATTCCAAAAAAATTATTATTTTTGGAATAACCCTTAGTAATTGGGCATGTGGTGGTCCTTATATTAAGAGGATGACATTTGGAAGAAATTTTTTTTCCCTCTCTCCTCTGTCTCATTCAGTGGAATATGCTTTGATAACGCTCAAAAAGCATGCTACAAAGAGAGATGGGTTTTTTTTTTTTTTGACACATTTCAAGTGACTACGTGTTTAGTCAAGTACTTGATACATGCGTATTTTTTTTACAAATCTGAACACATCTGTATCGCATACGTGTCTGAATACGTCTGTAGCATGTTAATTGAAATTGAGTTTGCACTCTATCAAATCAAATATAAGTGAAAATAAAACCTCTTTTACTCTCACTATTTTAACCCCCTTAAATTTGTCTAGAGTAGGTCCTCAAAAGTAGTTCAATTGCTGAGCCCGTATCCAACATAACATTATGCTCGTTTATTAGATGTTTAAATGGTCCAAATATCAATGGACTATTTTTCCAATATAACCACTGTTTCGGGTCTCAGCGGCCTAGCCCAAAGTCGAGGCTAGTTCGAAATTCATTTTGGAATTTTAGTTTACTATCACCTATTTTTTGGGCATCGCATAATGGTGGAGAAAAGCTAGAAGATCTTAAATTAGCTTTTATTTAGTCAATTTAATTGATGATGTCAAATTTATATTATATTAAAGTGAAACAAAAGTTTATTAATTTGATATCTAATTTTTTAATTGTTTTAATTACATTTTAGAAGTGGAAAATTATTTGTTTTACAAATTAAAGTTCTTTTTTTTATGACTTCATTAGCAAGAACTCTTTTTTTTTACGTGTGGACTTCCGGTCCCCAACGTCCATTCACTCTTCTAAGACTATAAAACTAATGCCAACATATTCATGTATCAACATGCTGTAGTTGTTAGGTTTGGCTATGGGCAGAGTCGACACCGACACACGGACACATATGGTTCTTAAGAGATTCTCCATCTTCACGTTTTTTATTTTAATTATTGCTTTGGAGGAGGATTGAACACATTCACGTGCTCTTATATATCAACTAGACTATCATCATTTGATTTCTCCATCTTCAGGTTAATGGAGAGGCATATAAACTTTGGGAAAAATAAATATCATGTTGTAAGAAAATAGTATCACTTTCCTACATACATATAAAATCACATGAGTCCCACTTTTTTTATTTTCTCTCTCTTCCCTATGTTTGTATGTGTAGAAAAAGAATATTATTTTCCACACGAGAAAAAGAAATCCTATAAACTTTACATAAAAAGAAGAGAAAGAACACGAGTAACGTGTGATAGGAACCAAAAGTTTCCACTTTAAAAATTAAGAGACACAAAATTCAAATCCAAACATTAGAGTGACTAAAACCAAAAATTGGTATATTTATACGAATGATTATGAAACACATAAAAAAGTTGAGTCCGCTTAGCAATTAGCATGTTCTTGCTGAACGGATTTATGATGTTAGTAAGGACGAGAGTGTAACACGAAAGGTCATGGTTGTTGCACCATGTGGAACACAACAATGCGAAATATTGTAATCCTCTGCAAAAGCTGCAAACACAATTGGGCCTGCAAAAGGAAAATTTTAAATTTTCATTTTTCCTTACTCATTTAGAACTTCTCCTTGAATTTGTTTTCTAAAAATTTATGTAGAATTAGACACTAATATCTCACAAAAAAAGAAGAAGCGAGAATTGCCCACTAACTAAATTCTCATATCCCCTAACGAAATTTAGGGGGACATTTGATACGTAGCATTCTTTAAGATTTCTGAAAATTGAAATTCCCGAATAAAAACAAATTTCTCATCTATCAAATGCCTTCTTAAAGTCACCGAGGGTGTCAACTTCATCTTTCACCAACTCTAGTAGCGAAATTCAAGTCACGCGGGATATCAACTTCATCTTTAACCAACTCTATTGAATTATTTTAGTTAACCTAATCCGAATTAATTTTTGAGGTAAATTGGTTTTTCATGTATTTTTATAAGTTTTTACTCTTTGAGCAGAGTACAAAACTAATATAGAATAGAAACCGGATTAGAATAAAGATATTTAAACTCATCTCATAAATGATGACATATAAAAAATTGAGGATTTTATAAGAGTTATGCTATAGGAAAAGTGATTCACATTAAATAATAGATGATAAACCCAAAAATTGAACCAAAATCCTTTTTTTTTTTCACTTTACTGTTGCTGAGCTCCCTTACTTACAAGTTACAACTAAGGTATCATGAATTTTTGTACACATTGTTTTCGGCTAAGGATGAACCACGTGTCCTTCCTCGATTGGGCACTCCCTCTATCTCTCCTACCCCACCACCACCAGATACACCAATATACACGCACCTAACACCTTCCCTCCCAAAGACCCAACTACTACAACAGTTTCTCACCTCTTAACTCTCAACACCAATGGCTTCCAAGCCCTGCGATTACTGCAAAACCGCCACTGCCACCGTGTTCTGCCGTCCCGACTCCGCCTTCCTCTGCCTCACCTGCGACTCCAAAATCCACGCCGCCAACAAACTCGCCTCACGCCACCCACGCGTCTCACTCTGCGAGGTCTGCGAGCAAGCACCAGCACACGTCACGTGCAAGGCCGACGCTGCTGCACTATGCGTCACGTGCGACCATGACATCCACTCCGTCAACCCCCTCGCCCGCCGCCACGAGCGTGTACCCGTCACTCCCTTCTACAACCACTCCGACTCCGCCGTTAACTTCCTTAACGACCACCGTTACTACTCTGACGTCAGCGGGGAAGAGGCCGAGGTCGCTTCCTGGCTCCTCCCCACTCCGTCCCAACCCAAGGGCCCAGATCTGAACTCGGGTCAGTACTCGTTCACAGGAATCGACCCGGTCGAGTACGTGGATCTTGATTTCGGGTCGGTTGACCCGAAAACGGAATCGCCGGAGCAGAACAGTGCTGGCACCACCGATGGAGTGGTGCCGGTAGAGTCACAGAGCAAGATAACCACCAACACCGAACACTACTACTACGACAACATAGATCTCTCTTACAACACCAAGTCACATTACATGAGCCTAAGCAATAGTGTAAGAACGAAGAAGAAGAAGTTGAATTGCAGACTGAACCTCTTTTCATTGAAAACTGAACTTTCTTATTTTGTGTTGTTTTGATGTCTAGGTTTCGTCGCCGTCCATGGAGGTTGGGGTTGTGCCGGAAGCAAATGCGATATCGGAGATGTCGAACTGCTTCTCCAGCAAGGCGGTGACGGAGGCGGTGCAGATCTCGGCGGCGGAAAGGGAAGCTAGGGTTTTGAGATACAGGGAGAAGAGGAAGAATAGAAGGTTCGAGAAGACCGTACGCTACGCTTCAAGGAAAGCTTATGCGGAAACCAGACCCAGGATCAAAGGCAGGTTCGTTAAACGCTCCGATGTGAACATACTCGCCGAGGAGGACCCTTTTGCTGGATACGGCGTCGTTCCCACCGGTTGAATGGTTTCAGTGTTTATTATAGGGTTCATGAATATTTAACCCATGAATTAATGGTATAAATAATCATATGTAACATATTTCTGTATATATTTTTTGTTTGAATCGATGCAAAAGCTTTGTTGTATGTATGTTTCTTGACATGTGTAGAAGTAATAGCAAATAGTAATGATCAATGAATTTTGCTCAACACAGACTCACTTGATCTTCATAGTTTGGGTTCATTGGCGTGCAATTGTAGAGCGGGAAATGTGTTATCGTTGTTGTTTCCCAAAGTAAAGGAAACTGAGTATAGCAACAGCACTTGCTTCACATGAAGTCGTGTTGGTCGTGGCTGCTGTGCTCATTGGCTTATGGATTAGCGTATCAAAATCTGAAATTCCATTGGTGCACGATTAAATGGTTATTCATTCGAGAATCATATTTAAATAGGAATTCATCTGTTAGAGTGATAAGGTCTCCTATCAGGAAGGAATAATTTCATAGTTTAATATATAACTAAATGCATCTATAAATTTTTTAATATAAGTTACGTGAGGTTTATAATTTCGTTTACGATAGACTAATAGAGTAATAGGCCAGATCAAATTCAAAATAAAAATAAAAAATCCACATATGTTTGACCAATTTAGACCAAAGTTTAATATGACCATCCATTTACATCCCTACAGCGCAACGCAACAAAATGATATTCTTTTCTCATTAAAAACGATTGTATTATAGTTTGGGTATTGAAAGAGGAAGAAAATAAAGAGAATAATAAATAGAACAATATTGTATATTGATATTATTATGCTATATCAAAGATAAAATATTAATTTCTAATTATATTAAATAGGGATTATAAATAAGGAAATAAATTATGAAATATAAGAAAATAGGGAGATTAGTTTAGGAGATATTCTAGGATATTCTAAACTATTTTAAGATACAATCTTAATATTAAATGGTATATTCTAAAGATTTTAACATTTTTTTCCTTTTAGCCTAATTAGACTTCATAATTATAGAATCACATAATTACATATTAATTGTTAGCTCAATCCCATACTCCCTTACACTAGTGTACCTACATGGTTGTCAATGTGTGCAAGTGCAAACACAAAAAAAAAAAAAAAAAAAATTTAAAAAAATCATTTGAAATAGCAAAGCTTGATATATGTAAATAGTTGGTGAGCCATCTCTACTACCGTAGGATTTGTTATATGAATAACTTGAAATAGCATTTAAATTTTTTTTAATAGCTTGAAGAGTAAAGTACTTTTTAAGTTCTCAACTAAAATTAAGGGATTCATTTTAATCCCTTAGAAAAAAATTGAATCGTGTTCCCTCAGAAATTCAAAATAGACACAATTAGTCGAAATTGTGGTCCCTCTGAAATTCAAAGAAAATCCAAAAACTAACATGAATCTGTTTTGAATTTCAGAAGAAGTATGAGTCGATTTTTTTTTTGAAAGAATTATATTGAGCCACACTGGCAGACGCACTATACGACCATGCTGATCACACTTCCTTTTTGAGAGATATTTTCGTGTTACACTTGGTGTTGATAAGAATATATTTTCGTGTTACACTTGGTGTTAATAAATTCTTATGAACTTATGATTTTCAATCTTCTAGATACTTACTTACCTTGGACTTTTAGATACTCTCTTCCTTCCAAATGTATCTATATCCCACATGTTTTTTCTCCTCCTCTCTTGTCTATTTAGCATAATAGCATTAGTTAATAATTTACCTATCTAAGCACTTGGTGTATTTCTCAACCAGCAGGATATAGTTAAACCAAGTTCAAATGGGAACTAACTACTTTTGTCTCACTCATTTTCCAACCAACACAAAATGAATCTTGCTAAACTATTAGTCGAATTCTTACTTTTTATTTATTTATTTATTCTGGTGAAAGTTGTATTGTTATTTGTTAAGCTTAGTTTCAAGTTTACGGGAGTGGATTCTTTCATGTGTTAATTAACATGACCATGTCATGTGGGGCAATTATAATCATACATGGATGAATGAATGGTGATAAGGGAGTAGAGAGAAAAATTTAAAGATAGAAAATTACACCATCATCACCATTAATTTAATTATTAATGATTAAGATACTCCCATATGACAAGATCATGTGGAAAAATCGATTTCCAAAGTTTACTACCGAGGTTAGTTTTAGCAACTGTTAGACTGACAGCTTGAGCTACTGTATAAATTCAATCCCGATGTACAAAATTCGTTAATCATATCTTAGTGAATATTTTATAATTTTCTATTTTAAATTTTTTTTTATCTCTCATAACTTATTATCATTTTAGGATTCTTTCACGTAATATTATCATATTAAATAATACATGAATGAATTTAGTTCTATCGATAATATTAAAGTACGTGTTCCAATCTCTCTTCACAACTCATAAGATTCTTATCACTCTTCCTTTCTAATAATAAATTTATGGAAAAAGTGTTTATCGTTTTAAATGATATAACTTATATCCTTTCACTTTTATAAAGAAGTGGGGTCCACACCTTTATTTTTTTATCAACTCTCTCTTCTCCTTTATCTATCTCTTTCTCTATTTTAAAATGACATAATTTTACATCCTTTAAAATGATACAGTTTTTCTAAGTTTAAAATATACGTTAATAGTCTTTTATGTCGCAAGAAAAAAATAATTTCTCCTTCTGTCAGAACCAATTGGTGGGACTAACTAGAAATATGTGGACCCTCAACAAATATATGGGGCTCACATATTGGTTGTGGGAGCTATTAACCCTTAAA
Source organism: Gastrolobium villosum (assembly GCA_032173675.1). Taxonomy (NCBI): domain Eukaryota; kingdom Viridiplantae; phylum Streptophyta; class Magnoliopsida; order Fabales; family Fabaceae; genus Gastrolobium; species Gastrolobium villosum. Next base: position 26,855 of record JAVKPL010010524.1, on the reverse strand, counting down.
ATATTCACAATAAACCACTCATATCATAAGCTAATGTTTAAACATTTTTTATTGAGTTTTATATTTATCTTTGTAGAAATAAAAAACACGTGACATTCATATATTAAAAAAAATTATGTGTATGATCCATGTTAGTACGAAAATTGAAGGGTGCGTAAGAAAATTCAAATTCTCATATTAAATGAGAATTATAAAATCCTTTTTTATTTTGTCTGATGTCTCCATTAAACCTGTAATTTCACACCTTGTGAAAAACACACCATTTAACACTTCAATTAAAAAATTAACAAAGTATCTTAAACATATATTTATTCCTCACCTTACAAAAATTTATAATTTTCTAACTAAAATTAAATATATTTTTCTGTTAAAATTTATAGTTTGGGAAGATTTTCCCTGTCCCGGCAAGACAGAGGGATCTCGGTGGTACGAAATGAAAGAGAAAAGCGTCTGATCCGGGTCTGAGAAAACGACGCCGCGTTGGCCGCAGAGCTTCATCTTCTCGAATCGAATCCCTGTGTGCAATGGCGAAGTCGCAAGTTCAAGAACGTCCATGGATCCTTGATGTAGTGCCATTGTTGGTTGTTTTTTTAATAGCAGCTCATGTCCTCGCCTTGGTAACCCTAACAAACTCTCTTCTTCTTCTTCTTCTTCTGAAACACCAGCAGCACTAACCTAATCATATTCTTTCTCTACTTTAGGTATATTGGATTTACAGATTAGCCACTGACAATAAGCCACAGCAGCTGCAGCAGCAGCAACAGCAACAGCAGAGGAGAAAGGCTAACTAACCAACAACAATTTACTCATTCAATTTCATTTTATGTAAACTATTATAATATATCCTGTTTGGTTGGCACAATTGGGGGAACTAATCATTTTCTTTACTTAGTTGTCGATTTTAAACTGGAATTTAGTGAAATTGCCTGGGACTGTGTTTGTTGTTTGTGTGACCATGTTGAGTGCCGTGATATTGATTTCAATTTTTGGTTCAATCCATCCTTTTACCGGTTTGCTTCATGGTTTTTTTTTTTTTGTTTTTTTTTTTTGTGAGATATTTCAACATGTTAATGGCTTCACTATTAGTCCGATTCGGGATGGGTTCTGGGATTCTCCCAAAGATAAATCGAACACATGCTCTCAACTGAGTTACCATAATTTGGATCATGGTTTTGGCTTTAGGTTTGGATGAGAAAGAGAATGTAATGTTCTGCGGCTTTAAGTTGTTAACTTGTAGATCTTCTCTCTGAAATGGGGGGTTATGTTTAGCCATCAAACTCAAAGTTGAATGCTTATATGCTAAATGGTATGCTTGGACCGTAGGTAGGGAACATTGGATCATATAGACATATTTGAAGTAGGATTTGATGTTATTTTTAAAAGTTAAAACTAGCAAGGAGCAACTGCCTAGTATTACTTGATTAATTTTTTGTATACAATACTTGTTTTTACAGCAACAACAGATGATGCCATTGTTTTCTGTTAGAAACCAGGTTTTCGGAAAGGCCGTATTTAGATCAAGGTATTTTTTATCGACAGAACTATTACAATACTAGTAGAATTTTATTGAAGAAGGTTGAAACAGTTTAGTTGGCAGGGATAGGAATTCTCTGTTTTTTGTATACAGTAATGTGTAAGGTTTCATTTATTCAATTATTCCCTTTGTTCTCCTTATTTTTCTCTCTCCTTCTTTTGATATTGTATACGTTTGTGTTGGAGATGGTGACCTGCTAAACCAAATTATTTGTATGCTGCCTGAATTTTTTAAATGGGTGTTTTGATTGTTTTAACTTGAATACTGGTGATAGTCGATGTTATTTGCTTCTACACAATCCCAAGTTTGTTTTCTATTGTGCCAAAATCAAATAATCTCTGTGGAATGTAGTCAAGCTGCAATTGAGCTTATTTCATGTTAGCTTTTGTGTGTATTCAAGTTCCCGAAACATATTGGAGAAACAGCCAACTTTAGTTACTGTGATTTTTCAAAAAACATGTTGATATCAATACTAGGCATATATGACAAAGATAGAAGATACCAAAGATGTTACAAAATTAAGAAATGCTAGTTGGCAGTTGTATGCATCTATGGTGTAAGGTAGCTTGATCATTTTGCTAAGAAATAGGTTACTAGATTGTGTTAGATCTATGAGAATGAGCTATTATGAGCACTAAAATGTTGAAATAAAGAGGATACAGATATTTTCCTACAGACTCGATCTAAAGTCTAAACAGGTAGTTGTCAAAGATCTATGTATTGTGTTAAATTTTGCCTGAAACGCGGGTATCACATTAAATTATTGGATGTTTGTTCTGTTGTGACGTCTGCTTTATAACCTCAAGAGCCAAACCAATATCATGGTATTTTAGCTTAGTGGTATAATTCTCATAATAAAATATTCTTCCTTTAGTTTTCATTTTTCTTTCTTGTCAATGTGCACTTTAAGGCTTGGGCAGTCAGTCTTGGAAATTTGGAGGTGTGTATGAGCTGATAGAGTAATGATAATAAACCACTCACACACTTCTCACAAGTTTTTGAAATATCATTTACCAAGTATAGTATTTATCTCTAGTTTTGTATTCTGCTGGTTGCTGCATACTGATAATAAATAATAGGAAATATGCTTGATATATTTGTCATTCACTTAATTTCTGAACTCGGTTGTCATGTTTATTGCATTTATTTTGGGTAGATGTAATGTTCATTGACGTTCCAGACCTGCATAGAGTATATATAATAAACTTTGGAACAACAGCTGAGCAATATGCTGGTCCTTTGATGTAATTCAAGTATCACGAAAATAAGTGATAAGTGAGGGTATACATTATGCAATGTAATTGTTGTCAATTTTTATAATAAACATCAGTTGCAGTTTTGATATTAATAATTTTACTTCTCTGGATGTGGATGAATTTCCAATATTTGCTTGTATGATTTATATTCAGAGTACAAGATGTGTGCCATTCGATTTCAGTAGATAATCTTGAACTGTATTTTAGAGAGTCAGCTTAACTCATGTTGCTGCCTGAAGTGAAATCTGTGTTGCGTTGTTTGACTTAATGTTATATGATTTATGAGGCTCATTTGTAAAAATAATTACAATTTTATTACCCACATCGGGTGTAACGGGAGGAAATAGGTCCAGCCATGGTGACTTCAGCTTGTGGGGGCGATATATATATATATATATATATATATATATAGGGTTTTAAAAAAATAGTTATGTTGTAGGAAAAGTGGTTGTGTTATGCTATAGAGATTCATTTTGCATGACGTATTTTTTTTTCCAAAACATGCGGGCCCCACAAAATGTTGTGTGTGTGTAGGAAATTTTTTGTGGTCATGTTAAATGATAGAATGCAAATCCATATATATATATATATATATATATATATATATATATATATTTGTGTAGGAAAATGTTGTGTGTTATGGTGCTTTGTGATTGTGTGTATTATAGCATGTTTTCGCATTTTCTCTCGAAGCAACTAACCAGAATAATTATTATACTTAAAAGTGTAACTAAGGGATAAGCAAATTAGATCTTAATGGTTGAGGAGCCTTAGGTTAGTCCCTGAGAAAACACATATAAAGAGTGCTTACTTCAGCATCCTAGCAGAGGATTAATCTACATTGAAACACCAGAAAAGTGTTAGAATATCTAGTAAAACAATTTTTAAAAAATGTGGTTGCCAAAGTGAGTGCGATAACAATGTTATTACCGAAGAATAATTTTACCTTTTTCTTTTTCTGGCACAAGGAATAAAGGAAGACACAAATAAGATTGAAAAAAAAGAAAAAAAAAACTGAAAGAAAAGAATAAAACATTGGTTTGACAATTGCCCATGAGGTATAGTATTATGCAAAGGAAAAAATATTCATCCTTTTAGACATAATTTATATCCTTTTACTCTCACAAACAGGTGGGATTCAAATCTTTATTTTTTTTTTGTCAATTTTCTCTCCTATTTTATCTTTTTCTCTCTCTTAAAATGACATAACTTTACATCTTTTAAAATGACACATACTTTATCCATTCTGCAAAACATATGTGGCTAAGTGGCAGGATTGAGAAGTATGTTTATATCAAACTGGAACTGGATCCCGACTAGAGAAAAAAAATTGTAGGTGCAGATCATAGTAAAACAGTTAGACTAATTAAATCGTATTTTAATATTTTATGATACGAAAATTCAATATTGTGGGTTTAGACCCTCTATTTTAAACTGCAAAGTTGTTGATCCATGTCAAGGTAGATTAACTTGAATGAGAATGAGGTGGCGATGCTGATAATTTCATTATTTCAATAGCCAGTTATATGAAAATTGACGTGTGTGTGTTTATTTATCTCTTTACTTAACAAGAAAATGTAAAAAGCTGGTAACTCATTCTATGACATGTGTTGCCAAGTGAAATACCATAATGATATTAGACGTGATAAAATCCCTTAATACTATTTAAGGGGGGAAAATCATGATAATGTTTTGAAGGCGATGGAACAGATAAATAAGACAAGTGAGCAAGGTTGTGAAGTGTAAACCACAGTATCTTCAATTAGAATTGTTAAGAGTGTTAGTCCCACATTGTGTGTGTCTCATTGTGTTAAGAGTGTTAGTCCCACATTGTGTGTGTGTCATTGTATTCTTCAATTGGTTTGCTATATAATAGAACCAATGTTGTGTAGTTTAATACAACAAGGATTACTATCAATTCCTCTTGTATCTTGATATTTAACATGGTATCTAGAGCCTAACAAGAGGAATCTTAATCCGCTTAACTTAGTTCTCTTTTCCATAATTTCAATATGGTTATAGAGAGATATCACCCTCCTTGAGGGATTTCCGTTGCTATTTCTTTTTCGGGTTATTCTTAGTATGCTCTGTGACTGCAGCTTAGACTGATCTGTCACATCAGAAAAGAATGATTCTTGGGAAGCTGTTGGGTTGACCGCCGTTGATCGACCACCGTTGACTGCCGTCTCCTGCGACTTTTTTGATGACTTTCCGGCGACTTTTCCGACGACCTACTAGCGTCTCCGACGACTTTTCCGACGACCCACCGCCGTCTCCGGTGACTTTTCCGATTCTGTGAAGTTTTTTTTTTTTTTAATCTTCTTTCTTCTGAAGATGGAGTATTTATACTATTCATCATCCATCTTGAGGGGGAGTGTTTAGAAGTTCCTCTTGAGGGGGAGCACCATCCATGTTGCTGATGATTATTCCAGCACAGTTGTCTTTGCCGATGATAATTCCGGCTCCGAAGTTCCTCTTGAGGGGGAGCACTTTCCATGTTGCTGATGGTCATTCCAGCACAGTTGTCTTTGTCGATGATAATTCCGGCACCGAAGTTCCTCTTGAGGGGGAGCACTTTCCATGTTGCTGATGGTCATTCCAGCACAGTTGTCTTTGCCGATGATAATTCCGGCTCCGAAGTTCCTCTTGAGGGGGAGCACTTTCCATGTTGCTGATGGTCATTCCAGCACAGTTGTCTTTGCCGATGATAATTCCGGCTCCGAAGTTCCTCTTGAGGGGGAGCACTTTCCATGTTGCTGATGGTCATTCCAGCACAGTTGTCTTTGCCGATGATAATTCCGGCTCCGAAGTTCCTCTTGAGGGGGGAGCACTTTCCATGTTGCTGATGGTCATTCCAGCACAGTTGTCTTTGCCGATGATCATTCCGGCATCTTCCATGTTGATGTTCATTCCGACGCCATTTTTAGCACATTGTTGATTTTTGGTTTCTCATATAGGAGATTTATTTTGATGTTATGTTACTTGGTCATTTCATTTTGTTGATGTAGCACTGTTGCTTTTGGTTCCTAATAGGAGTATTATTTATGTATCAAGCTTGTAGCATATGATCTATATGCTACAGCTTGAGGGGGAGTGTTAAGAGTGTTAGTCCCACATTGTGTGTGTCTCATTGTGTTAAGAGTGTTAGTCCCACATTGTGTGTGTGTCATTGTATTCTTCAATTGGTTTGCTATATAATAGAACCAATGTTGTGTAGTTTAATACAACAAGGATTACTATCAATTCCTCTTGTATCTTGATATTTAACAAGAATAATGCTACTTATAAATACTTTACAGATATTACATCACACTATCTTGATTAACTAACAATCTATTTATACTTATAATACTTAGATTTTTACCAATTTGATTGTCAAGTTTTTTATAGACTCAATTACATTATTTGTGTATATTAAATTACTAAAAAATGACACATGTTTATTTTAAATATGAAATCATCATTCAATTTATTAATTTATTTTCAGATATTTTTTTAGTATATAAAACATTTTATTTATTTAATAATTTTTTAATTAATTTAATCTACTCAGATTGCTTTAGACTTTTTAGACTTTAGAGTAAATCTAATTAAAAATTTATCCTTTTGAGCTGTTCCACGTGTGTCTCTACTCTCTAGGTAAGCCACACTATAATTGCATTTATTTGGCCTAATAAGTCAGTCTATTTTGTTGTTGTTGCATTTATGAATAGTTATGGGAAACAAACAGCCGAAAGAAAGTCCACTGTCCATAGAAGGAAGCTTTCTGTAACGACGATATGCTTAGCTGTGGATCTATCTCTGCCTCGGGGATGAGCGAAGCATCATGGGGCATGCTCGTCTCAATAATCAGAGAATTTTTTAGATATAAAATTTTATGCACATCATAACAACATTACACCCCACATATCATATCAATATAATGATTATTGTTATTTGATCAATTAAAGAAAAAAATTTAGATTTTTAACCTACAGAGAAAACTCTCTCCATAAAATGACACATGAAGAATTATAAATGTACCTACTAAGCTTACTTTTTTTGTGTAACTATTCTTGTAAAAATCAATTAATACTAAATAGCGCTGCAGTTAACCTCAATGGTAGCTCAGTTGGCAGCTAAGCTCTTAAGGGATTACTTGGTGCAGGGATCAAATTCTGCCTCAAGCAGTTTCTTGGAAAATCTTTGGGGCCAGAGGATAAGCCAAAAATCTTCGGTTGAAGGATTAGTCTCGTCCTTTCTCCGGTTGCGAAGCTTAGTGCACTCACACTCACAATGAGGAGCTAGCCCAAATGGGCCGTACCCCAAGAGCATGGTACCCGGAGAAGGTTGAATGAGGATACCTCTTGGTAATGTACCAAAAAAATAGCGCTGCCGTTTAATTTAATTCATATAGTTAGGAAATGCTATCACATGAAGTATATATCAAAGAAATTCTCCACTCATAAACTTTCCTTCTTGATTGTTTTTGATTGTTCATTAGTGTTGACATCTTCGTCATCAACATCCTTAGATTCAGAAGTGTACAACACAGTTTAAACCGTGCCCACTAGACTTCAATGGGTATGGTTGAATTTACGTAGCAATTCAAATCCAAGAATTTAAACAAACGAAAGTGGGAAAACTTCCCTTCGAGGCTTCGTCTATATATGCTTTCACCAAAATACTCTTCAGCCTTCGCTCCCACTCCCAGATTTTTTTTTACTTTTTTTCCCACTCTATCCTAAGTATTTATTTATTTATTATTTAATAATGCCACTAATATTTTTCCAAATTAATTAAGATGACTATGCATAATTACACACAACCCTTTTTCAATTCATCCTTGAATTCAATGTTCAAAATCAATAATTAACAAAATACCAAATAATTTGATTAATATGAAACAAAGTATATTGAAATAGTATCTTAAAAAGAGGAAGCATATTCTTATTAACAAAATTTTTTATTACTAACTTATTATCTATCTAATCATCATTGAATCAAAGAGAGAAAATGCTAAAAAAAATTGAAAAAAGAGAAAATATTGATCCAATGATGATTAAATAGGTAGTAAGTTGGTAGTAAGAATATCACTCCTCTTTTAGAAATCGCGTTTTATGCATCGAGTGCTAAAGAGGTTATCTCGTAATTTCCTCAAAATAAAGGGGTAGCTTTGCTAATTCTTCTTTTTTTCATTTCTCAGCCCTCCTTCCCTTTATCCTTTTACAAAAACACCCCTTCGCGCTCCACGTTAAATGTAGTTCAGTTCTGCACAGTGTGCAAATAAACAAAGACCACAGTTATGTGGCCGCCGATGAACACTCGCCGGAGCTCCGGCGAAGCCTCAGATTGGATCGCCGAGGCAATCAATGGCGGTTCTCTACGCCACGTTGACCTTCACTCCGGAACCAACGGCTGGACCTCACCGCCCGGAGACGTCTTCTCTCTTCGCTCCAACGACTACTTCACAAAACGACAAAAATCACCCGCCGGCGAGTATCTGCTATCGCCGGCCGGCATGGACTGGCTCAAGTCCAGTTCCAAGCTGGACAACGTGCTTGCACGCTCCGACAACCGCGTGTCGCACGCGCTCCGCAAATCGCAAGCCGAAGGCCGTTCTCTGAAGAGCTTCGTGTTCGCCGTGAACCTCCAGATTCCTGGCGGGAAGGAGCACCACAGCGCGGTGTTCTATTTCGCGACGGAGGAACCGGTCCAGGCTGGTTCGCTCCTTTACCGGTTCGTGAACGGCGACGACGGGTTCAGGAACCAGCGGTTCAAGCTAGTGAACCGGATCGTGAAGGGACCGTGGATCGTGAAGAAGGCGGTGGGGAATCACAGTGCGTGCTTGTTGGGGAAGGCGTTGACGTGCAATTACCATAGAGGACCTAACTATTTCGAGATTGACGTTGATATTGGGAGCAGTGCCATCGCCAATGCGATTCTTCACCTTGCGTTGGGGTACGTAACCACCGTCACCATCGATATGGGGTTCCTTGTGGAGGCGCAAACGGAGGATGAGTTGCCTGAACGCTTGATCGGTGCCATTAGGGTTTGCCAGATGGAGATGTCTTCCGCCACCGTCGTCGACTTATTGCACGCGCCGCCTATGGCTCGTGGCCATGGATTGGCCAAGGTGAATCACCATAAATCTGCGGAGTCGTAAAAAAAAAAAATCATGATTTGTTTTTTTTGGAAAAAATTTCAGCAAATTATCTTTTCCTTGAATTATAATTACTCATTTGTCAAATGTAATTGGAAAATCATTCTTGTTTACTAAAATTTTACACCGAATCTTAATGTTTAATTATTAGTTATTAATGTGTATAATTTACTTAATAAATTAGTAATCTATCCAAATATAAACTTGTTAACTAATTTATAAAATTATTTATCAATACTCGAACCTTTATTGTTCAATAAAGAACGGTGTAAAATTGTTTTTTTTTTCTTTCAAACAAAAAAACAAGGTGCGAAATTTGATGTAGGTTAGACGATATAATATAAATCATTAAAAAATGACTTACCAAAAACATATTAAGGTTTTGGTTTGAAATGATTACGAGTTTGATTCCAATCACTCTCCACTTTTAGCTGAAATTAAGAAAAGCACGAGTCAGATCAAAAAATAAACTTGTGTCATATCCGGTGTACAAATAGGACAAGTGAAAGTAATTTTGTCTTTATTTTACTTGATCTCCAAAAAGTAAAACAGAAAGTAATTTAAGCTTCTTTTTACGTTAAGGCATTGGTAAAATTTGAAAAAGATTGGAGTAGTCAACTTTACCAGTAAACTGGCATTTTACTGTTATGGCCTAATGGGATTGTGATTAAAGGAGTTTATAGCATTATTTACGAGGCGAAGAAGGGAAGGGAAGGGAACATGGTAGATGAGTGCGTCTCCGTGGTGCTTGGAATCACAGTTGTTGAGGACAAGAAGCATAAAACGCAAGGCATGCGAATGCGATGCAAGTTGGACATTCCTTGCTTTAAATGATAGGGGATTCTTTTGTTGTTGATGGGGTAGGACTTAGATGGCTGTTATTTTTTCTTTGTTGCTGTTAAAAAGGATGATAGTCCTAGTTGCCCTTGCTTGTGAGTTTTGAGCTGATAATAATAATAATAATAATAATAATAATAATAATAATAATAATAATAATGGATTATAAATTAAGTTTGTTAACCAAAATATTTTTCAGTTTTTCATTTTGAGATTAAGCAAATTTGGCTTCTGACGAATCAATAATAATGCAAATGTACAACACAGATGTACTGGTTTGATTCTTCCAGCGTGGGACAAAATAAAGGTTGTTCATTTTTTATTAAAACCATTATTATTTAGTATTAGATTTTCAGAAGTTAACTGAACATACTTCTTTCCTTGCGTAAAGACTTCAATCATGTCATGACCATTGTTGTTGGCCATGAACTTTGAGGGATATCGATGGTGAAACAAGTGACGGATGCGGAATTTGATGAAGGCTGGGCATCTTCGCACATGAAATGTAAAAAATGGGATCTAATTTTTGTGGTTTCCATCACCAAGAATAACTACTTTATCTTTAGGTTGAGATTTGACTCGAGTTTGTGACAAAGGAGGAAGGAAGTAAACAGCAAATAAATTGGCCGACACAAAGACAGCCTCAATGGCTCATGAAACAAAACATGTCATTGAAGTCTTGAAGAAAGATGTAGAAAGTTGTAGACTTGTAGCAAAGGAAAGAAAAGTTCAAGTAGCAAAAATTTAGAATATTATATTATATAGAAGAAGAAATCGGTAGGTGGAGTCTATATATAGGTGTATGTTGTAGTTTGATATGTGTGTAAGTGAGATTAGGAATTAAAAAAGAACAGAAAGAAAAAGAGAGAAGAAAACCACAAAATGTCGTAACACTTAAATTCTATGAAGCACCGACACTTCAAAAACCCTAACGTGTCGTGTCCGACACTTCGCGACACTCTCGGACACTCCGACACTCCCCGACACTTCAACACGTGTTATAGAAATTCAAAAAAAAGTTCAAAGGTTGCGTTGCGTTGAGTTTTTAGTTCCAACTATTAGATTCATTGGATTACAATTACCACTTTATTGAGTTTAATATAAATATTTGGGATATCTTATGTTTTTTTGCAAAATTTATGAATATTATATGTTTAGATTCATTTTTTTATTAAATTATTGAAAGTTAAATATAACATACACTACATAAATTAAAAATATTATTTAATAACAAAACGTGTCCTAACGTGTCGAAATCTACTATTTTTTAGAATTAACGTGTCGGAGTGTCGTGTCGGAGTGTCACGTGTCCCGTGTCGGTATCGGTGCTACATAGCTTAAATTAGAAAAGAATGAAATAGTTGTGTGATAAGAAAGTGAGATATAGAAACAATAAGATTTTTAAGTAAAGGGTATTTTATTATTTTTATATCAAAATTTAAGGGGACACTTCCCGCTACGATTTTATTACTCAGTTTTCTTCTTTTTAAAATAAATCTATAAATTGGGCAAGCTAACTTTCAGTCACTAAATAATGCTGCTTGGTATGTGTGCAATTTCTTTTGGTGTGTAGTCCAGAGTCTACAGACTGCAAGAGGAGATAAAGCTCAAGATCAACAATGATGAGTTGCCATTTTTTATTCTGAAATCAATTCTTTTTTGGTGTGGGGGCTATGTCCGGAATCAAATAGCCCAATTCCAACCAGGTTCAAGTTGGTTGACCTCAAATATTCCGATGGGAATTTTCTATAATCAAAATAAATGATAATATATATGATGATGTGGGTCAACCGGAAGAATAATCCAATTCATGTTTATTAAGCTTCATATTTTTTTTTTTGGAAATAATACTCTCACTTTTTTCATACACAAATTCGTTTTCCGTGTCAATTAATTTTTCTTTTCTTTTTTAATATAAAATTCTCTCTACTTTTTTTCTCTCCTACATTCCTACAACATAAGAAAAGTTAAACTTTTTTTTTTCACTTTCATTCGGTTTCATAAATTCATTGAGGGTGCACCTTGGCGCATGGGAGGACTGGAATTGGCGGTCGACCCTTCTTAAAATTTTATTTTTTATTATATGTAAAAAATTAATTTTTAAATAATAATAGACTATTGGCTGTAGTTATTCCCTCTTTCATTCTATTAAAGGTTTTATAATTCTCATTCAACATGAGAATTGAAATTTTTCTACACACCCTTTGATTTCTGTGCTAACGTGGATTCTACACATAATTTTTTCTAACGTATGGGTCCCACATAATTTTTATCTCTATAACATAAGATTTCAATTCTCATGTAACTTGAGAATTATAAAATCTTTATATTAATCTTAATAGCACTTGTAACTTTAATATATTTTTTGCCCCCATTATAAAAAAATCTTGGATCCACCATTGTCTTCGCAGACATTTTCGCTTGATGCGAACTTGTCAACTTGTCTTCATTATTTATGAATTGAATTTCTTCTTCAAGAAAATAGCAGCAACATTGTCAAAAATGAGAATATGGGTGAGGATTTTGTTGGTTATGTTGATAATGGGTTGGTCATATGAATCTTCAAGACTCTGGAGTATAATCTTAGCACGTTCCTTCGGCTCAATATTTTGTCCTAACATTGTAGAGATGTCATAATATTGATGTGTTAGATTCAAACATCTAAATTGTGTAAAGCTTACTTTTCAAAAATATTTTGTTGTAAAGTGATTTGGCTGCGTATAGTTTTGTAAGATGATCCTATATCTCCTTGTCTATTTTATTTTTCTCAATACCTAATAATATATCATGTGAAAGGGACATATACAAATCAGAAATGACTAATTCATCAAAAAAAAATTTCATTTCTCGTCATCTATGATTTTCAACGACAGATACTGATGACCTCTAAGAAATTATCTTTGATCAATAATGCCATCATTTTCAATTTTCACGACAAGAACTTTGTCTCACCAAATTTTCCAATATCCACCTTTGTTGTCATGATTCTATTACGAACTGCTTTTGCTGCAAAATAGCTCCCATTGTTTCACTCGGTCTTGGGCTCCTTCAACCAGTATTTGATCAAATTATATAGTGCACTAGGAAAGTTTCTAAGAAAGATTGGAGGGGTCATTAATGGCCCCACTTAAAATCCACGTCACATTAGACCTTTTATTGTCTTTGTGACAAAACTTTTCTAGACATGTACTTGATTATCCAAAATACTTCTCCGGAAAAAGGGTTTTGTATGTGAGCAATAACTATATGTAGTAATAAAACCTCTGTATAATATTTGCAATACCTCAGCATAGATTAATAATAAGATTTTCTCTAATGTGATATATCAATCGAAACTGCAGTCACAAAGCATACTTTAGAAACTCTCACTGTTAGGTAATTGAATCCTATAAGACAAAACAATAAATGAAATACAGAACTTTAACGTGAAAAACCCTCAAACAAATCAACAGAAAAAAACCACGAGATAAGAATAGCATAACTTTATTATGAGAAACATCAAAATTACAACCTCTCTTTAATCATAAGGAAAGAACAATCTTATCCCTCTCTTGAATTAAAAGAATTTCTCACAAAACTCACTGAAAAAAAAATATATAGAAGAAGGAGGAAGTTTTGGTGTACAAAGAAGGGTGGAGGGGCTTTTATTTATGGCCACTCACCCTATCCTTTTCCAATGTTCCATTGATGTGGAACTTGGAGTTCTAACGTATTCGTGTCTGCCCACCACGGTTTGACAACCCACGTCTTGGTCTCTTCTTCACTATCACACTACTCACAATTAGCACATGTGAAATTCTAGCTTTGGATCGCCTTTTAGAATGACAACTTCCACTAAGCTTCTATAAAAGAGCAATTAGGTGATTTGAAAACATTTATTTACTCTCTTAAGCGTAGAGCTTGCATTGCAAATCCAGAGCATTAGTGCCAACTCGCGAGATGTACACGCACTCGTCTTTTAACTGTCGAATAATTGGTTGGAGGTTTTGATTCATTTTTTTTATAAACCACGTATTCTTTTGAGTCAATTTTGTTCAAGGCGAGTTCAAAATCAAGGCTTTAAACCCTCCCAAAAATGATACTGATGAGATCGAACATATACTCTCACCCCACTTGTTCAGCTCCAATACGCCAATTGATCTATATCCATTATTTGGTGGTTTTGATTAATCTCTTATCAGACATCTCTATCACCTTAGGTAGATAAAAATATCCATTCTCATTGGTCGAACATTTGTCGTTCAACCCAAACGCAAAACCAAATCACTTCATAAATAAAACGATCTTTAATGGATTAAATAATTTAAACTAATCAAACTCAAATTTTATTCAATTCGACCAATTTTCTTTTGTATGAATTCTCCCTAATATATGTTTACAGAACTAAGTACTAGATATTCTGGAAATAGACCCTATATATGGCCACAACGAGGCAGAAACTAACTATACAAATTGTAAATGTTTTCAATCATCTCTTCTACTCTACGGTCTTCAATTTTTCTCCTTCTTCCACATTATCCAAACGACAAGCCAACTGGTCGTTCTGGTCAAGGGCGATATCGTCGCAGTAGTCGTTGAGTGTGACAAGGCCGACATGGAAGTTGAGACCTTCTACGACGTCGTCGTCCTGGAATGCGGCGTTCGATCTCACATCGCCTTCCTTGAGGACGAGATTGCTGACTCATCTTCATCCTCACCTGCACCCGCCCTCGAACCCGAAACCGAAACCTAACCCGCATTTGAATCTCAACCGGAGAAGGTTGTCGATAATGTGGGTTCTGAAACTTCCCCATCAAGTTATTATTATGTCTCTAGAAATTGGATGGCGATAGTAAAAGGGCGAGCGAGAGAGTATAGTGGTTACTACTCTTCTATTTATAAGAGATAGGTAAAAGAAACGTCTTTGTATAGAATTTTAGGAGCACCCGAACTTCCTGTTATGAGGCATTTGGTTGAGGAGAAATTTTATGAATAATAGGGAAATGTGATATATAGGAAAATGGTTGGAAAGTGAGATAGGTTGGAAAATGTAAAACAAAAGTTGTTTGGTTGGGAAAAATTTTGATGGGAAAATTAAGTAACTTTTATAAAGTCTATGTTTGGGTGCAGGTAAAATATAGATGGGAAAAAAGTTGTTTTTACGAAAATACCCCTTTTTAAAAAAAATTTATTTCAGCACAGTCCCACCCCAAAAACCACCATCTCCACCGCCGCAAGCCATAGCCACCGTCCACAACACCACAACCATCATCCCATCTCCTTCTTCACAACCCTTACCCACAAACTCCAGCCAACCTCCTCAGCCACCACCACACACCACCAGTGACCCAAAAACCCATCCTCATTTGAAGACCAAATCGGTCCAACCCTTACCCACAACCACCATCGGACCAGTTAGAGGGTTTAGTTGTACAGATGCAAAATGAAAGAGAAACTCAAATTTATAAAATAATGTTAACATTTCCCTCTTTGATCAACAAGAAAACCATTCCAAATAGGTTTGCTTAGTGATACTGATTACCAGCACATGCCAGAAAACAAGTGACCACCATAGCCATCAACCTTCACAAACTTCCTTTCGCGCGCTTAGTTAGAGGGTATGCTGGTCTTTTGATTAGTATGCAGTGTAAGCAAATAGGTTGCTTTCTACGAATACCACACCAGCTGCGAGATACTTTAGCCTGCTATATGCACAGAGATAGATAGAGAACTTGGTTTGTTAGGTTTCTGATTTAGGTAGGTAAGTATGAAACCAAACACAACCAAAGATGGATACCTTATATTCCCACTTCCCACTTATCCATCTATTTCAATGTTTTCTCACAACCAAACACCCCCTTAAGAATTAGGATTCTGTTTGAAATTATGAATTGTTAGCTTTGTTTTTTCTAATCTGATTCGTAAATAGGACTGGATATGATTCAAAAAATTAATAAAAAATAAAAATAAAAATAAAAATAAATAAAAATAAAAATAATCAAATATATCATCATGAAAATGATGTATTAAATACCAAGGAGGTTATACTTAAAAATATAGTGTTTAATATAAAAAAACAAAAAAACCATAAGATAAATATATTTTTTAATTAATCTCAAATAGATTTGTATTTTATTCAAAATATAAATGTATAATAAATAAAGAGATTATTTATTTTCTTAACTCTTTTTTCATACCTACCTTGCCTAGTAATGTCTAAGACCGTTACATAAGGATCTCTATAGGAGAGATAATTGTAAAAGTTGGTTGAAATTATGATTTGATGATATAGGAGAGTGATAGACAAGAAAAACATATAAAAAAGATAGGTAGAATAATCTGTCCAAAATAAATAATATGAAAAAAATTTAAAAATTGGATAGAAAACAAATTTAAACATGATAAAATTAATTTAATTTTTTAAATCAATCTCAAATGAATTTGATATTTATCTAAATATCAAAGGAAATGAGATAATAAGAATAATTAGGATTTAAAAATTGAATAAAAAGTGGATTTGAATATAAAAAAGTTGGTTATGAAACATTGTTTTTACCGTGTCCTTGCTCTTTCATATGACGATTTAAAAACACACGCTCGAAAATTACTTCAGTTCTTTCAAATGTTTTATTCTAATTTCCTCGCGAAGTCCCAAAATGTTCACGAATTCTTCTCGAAAGCCTACTAAAGGTCGGAATTTATGTAATTTTTTTTTTTATACCGATGGCTTAAAAAGTTGAATCTTATGGGAAAAAAAAATATAGTGCATAAATTCCCACCGTACAACAGTATATTCTCACAAAAAAAATTAAATAAGTATCGGGGGGGAATTTTTTTTACTGTGTATTAGGGATAGTACATTTTGTACTGAAATGTACTACCCTAATTCATACGGTAGTTTATAAGAATTTATAAGAAAAAAATTTATAAATATAACTTTTCCCCACTTTAATCCATTAGGCATTCAATTTGTAGGACATTTCAATTATATGTTTCTTATTTAATTTATTTTTAACCTATGTGAAATTTAATTACTCTTCAATTGGACTTCCACCTCAAGGGAACTTTTCTGAATTAGGGGCAATGCAGTGGCGGAGCCGGGCTCCATTTGGAGTCCCGGCCAAAAAATTAGATGTGTATTTTCTTTTTTAATTTTAGTTAGTTTATATCTTAATATATTTAAATTATATTAAATATAAAATACCTGAGCAATAACATAAAAATGAGTTATATTTTTTTTAAATATTTTTTAATTTTATAATTTTATTAAATATTTTTTACTTTTATTAAATATTTTTTAAAAATTTTATATAAGTGGAAATAGAACACATAACTTAATACAACTTACCCAAATCTCTTACCAAATATATTTTAATTTTCTGATATGATCAAATTATAAATTTTAGCGCGTGCCAAATTACAATTTTAGATCGGGACAAATTATAATTAATTATATAATTATACATAATAAATACAATTTGTTAAAATTTAGCCCGGGGCGAGAGTAAGTGGCTCCGCCACCGGGGCAATGTACAACCCAATTAGAAGCACCGACTAATTAAGTAATATGGTAAGAGTTGGAACTTGGAAGCACTGGAATGAAGAGGAACTAATCTCAATGCAAAAATAAATTAAAAAAAAAAGGGCATCTGAAGTCCTGTTTCTTTTTGGAATGGAACTATATTTATATAGGATAGTTTCAATATATGTTATGCTACACCAATACAAAAGAAACACAGATCATACAACAACAAAGAATTGAGAAATCAGCATATCAACACAATAAAATCGTCTGCATGAAGATGTTCATTTTTTACAATAGTATAAAAAATTTTAAGGTGGCATTTATTTTCCATTATGCTTAGAGAACCTTGGTTCTCATGCATTAGTTGCTGAACAAGAAAGTCGAATTTCACCCTCATCACCTGTTTTGACTCCAACACTAGTGAGCTTCATGAATGACTGGCCCCAATTTTCAAAGAAAAAGTCTTGATCATTTGCTAAGTCCTCCACTAGTTTCCTTGTTCTATCATCAATTAACAAAACAGAATCAGACTGGAACAACCCCTTGTTGTTTAGAAGATTTCTGTAGTACTGGTTGTCAAAGACCATAGATGTTTCAGGATCATTGTTTACTGTTACAAATGGGCTTGCACTTATGGGACACTTTTTCATTAGCTCATCAGCATAGCCACTGTCAAGGGTTTTGTCAATGAGTGTAACCTTTCCCTTGGAATCTTCTTGGAACCTACCCCTGATTGAACTACAATGAGCTGTTCCTATTGTGTGTGCTCCTGCAAAGCCAAATCATCTTCTCATTTGATATCCAAAATTTTAGATAGAAAAATGGTCACTAAAATACAGTACAAATTTTTTTTTTTAATAATCAGAGAGACTGTTTCCTGAATTCAAACTCGTGATTTATAAGTCACTAAAAAATAATTTTACCACTGCTTGAGCTGCGACATCTTTTACCAACTACAATGCAGCAATTCTAATAAATGTAGTGAGTAGATTGTCATCTACACAGCATCAATAATTCAATTATTTGTACCTAACAGAATGTCATGTCTTGCTTTGTGGGATTTTATCTCAAATATAATGAAACTCAAGGTCATTTACCCTTTTAAGAATAAAGGCAAGGGAAGAGACTAAAAATCAAAGGAATGATACTTTTTAAAGAGAAGCATGCCAATTATTATGATCATTCCCTTGGAAGAATATGGACCTGAAAGGATGACAAGATCAGCTAAGGACAATCCTTTAGTGGAGAAGCGGTTAATCATATCATCCATTGCAAAACTAGTGTCCACAATGTTGGGTCTGACATTTGAAGCAAGTGAAACCATCCCATCTCTCCTACCTGTGGGAATTGGAATCATAGGACCACCAACCTGTTCTCAAGTGCCCCTCAATAAGTAACCATAACAAAAGAGATATCAATATACTATTGAAGAATATCAATATAAGGAACCAATTCAACTCAAAAGCTTAAGTTGGTGGATGGGGCTATATTAATGGTTTTTATATATCTCTAACAGTTTTATATATCTTTAACACCCCCCTCACACGAGAGCTCACTGAGCTTGAAGGATAGACAATGCACAGCCTCACTTATCTGTGTTAAGAAATTCCACAAGCGAAAGTGAGGGTGGTGAAGATCGAACCTGGATACCGAGGCTCTGATACTATGTAAAGAACAAATTCAACCCAAAAGCTAAAGCTGATGCGCTTAAGCTTTTGGGTTGAATTGGTTCTTCACGATCAAGGAGAATAACTTACAATTTCAACAGCATCTCTAGCAGCCAAAGCAATTATGTCTGCACAAGAAACTGTTCCAGGACAAAAGGTTTCAAGGACTCTTTTTGCTGACTCTATAACTGAAAATCCTCCAACAGACCTATTTGCTGGATCACTTTGCTCTGTATTATTCCCTTGTAGCATCAAAGATGCATCACATCCCTGCAGATCATGAAATAACTGATCATCACATCAAGGAAAATATGGGTGGCCAAAGCAAGAGTCATAATTGAATCTAAGCTTCAAACCCATTAGAATTTTCAATCACATAAAGGCAAGAACAAGCACATTCCTCGGAAGATTCTTTCCCAAACAACCAATAACATCATCTACAAAAACCAGTGTAGGACTATTACTAACCTCCACAAAGCAATCATGAAAAGCCAAACGAAGGAGCTTTCCAGGAATTGAAGGATCAGAAGAAGAGGATGAACTGACTGTGTTTCTTACAATAAGCTCTGCTGTTGGGCATGAAGCTGCATAGAAGTCGAAAACGAGGCTAGCTGAAACAGATGCACCAAAAAAGAAGATGAAAAGAGAAGACACCAACACTGGAAAAAGAAAAAATACTGTTCTTTTCTCCATAGAACCAATTTTTTAGTCCTTTTTGGTGTACAAGCGCAATGTTTGCAGTGTGCCATGTCTCTCACTTGATAATGAGAGATAACATAATAAAGATACAGCTAAGGTGATCAGAAAATTGTCCCAATTCAAAGCTACATTTATGAGGTTGGATGAGGTATTGAATAAATATTAAGAGGTTATGGTCATGCATTTTCCCTCAGGCCTATCATTGGTTTAAGCATTTAAGTCTTTAAGATGCTTCCTGGTAACTCTAGATAGTAAATACTTTTCAGTAATAGAAATAGTTATCTCAAGTTTTCAACCATGTCTTTCTGACAAGCATACATTTACACCAGGTGTAGATAAAAATCTCTCTGCGGTGTAAAGGTGCTGGAATTATCAGTGAAATGAACCTGTACTTGGGCAAAAAAATTAATTTATTGTTTTTTTAATAAAAAATTACGAAAAAGTAGTCGTTTTAAAAAAAATTACGAAACTATAGCAGTCAGTCACGCCCAAAAGGGGGCGTGACCACCAGGAGAGAGACACGCCCTGCAGAGGGCGTGACCACCCTGGGGAACACGCCCAAAACAGGGCGTGACCAAGGAGGAGAGAGACACGCCCAAGGAAGGGCGTGACCCACAGGGGTAACACGCCCACTGCAGGGCGTGACCCACTGGGTGGTCCTGCCCAATCCTGGGCGTGAGTGACTAAACTGAGTCTATTTAAACGTCCACCCTCCTACACACTCTTCACAACTCTCTCATTGTTATGCTTAAAATTTTTTGATAGTTTGCACTTGTTTACTCGTATTTTATTTTATCTTTTCATATTTTGATTTTTAAAATGAGTTCTGATACTATTCGTGTTGTTCTTTATTTTAACGGTAGGATAGAAGAAGGTCGTCGTGGTGTTATTTTTGCAGGGGAGAAAAGGCCATCACGTATTAAACGGAACTCAACGGTTGCAGAGCTGCATCAGAAAATACGTCAAAAATTATGTCTCGCAGACAACCAATTGATCACTCTAGTCACAGCAAGATTATGGCAACTTGAACAATACATGAGCTTGCAATTGGTCGATGATGAAGACATCGATATGGTAATGGAAGAGTTTTCCAACCAATCCCGAAAGGATTTCCTAGAGTTGTATGTGGATATTACCACCGCGGAGGAAGTTGTTATACCAATGAGGTCAGTTAGGTCTACTTCTCCTGTTATTGCATCCTCATCTGTTGCTCCTGCAGTTAACATGTCTGATGAAGATGAACATGACCCTACTTGGGTTATGGATGAGGAGTATGACGAAGATGATGAGGAAAATATTGCAATGGAGGATCGTCTTCTTGCAGAGGATGCGAGTGCATCGGACAATGACGAAGAATGTGTCAGGTCTGGTAATGAACTTCAACCATGGCATGATTTGGGGGAGTCTCGTATGGTTGTTCATCATGACACAACATCGAGTCAAGCACCAGAATATCCTGAAGGTATGCTACGAATTAATATACGGTGTGTTTCGATGTCGCAATTATCCATTAAGAAAATAACTCAATTCTATTATTATTATTACGTAGTACGTGTAGACGATGCACCTGTTGATCCTTTTTGGTCAGAAATTCCACATTACACATATATTGATTGGGATTATCCGAGTGAGGCACAATCATGGACACAGAGTTCGGGTTCAATCCAGGGTCCATGGCAATTGGGAGACAAATTGTATGTTAACCAACAATTTACATCCAAAAAGGAGGCTCAGATTGCAATCAAGCGCTACCTCATGAAGGAGCATCAAGAAGCAATTGTGGTTGAGAGCACTCCCACAAAATTAAGCATGAAATGTTGCGCGCACGTCCAAGGTTGCCCGTGGAGGATCAGGGTAATTAAACCAACGTATGGTGAAAATTGGAAGGTAACGAAATGGGGTGGGAATCACGATTGCTTGAATGATCATCTTTCTCAAGATCATCGACAACTTGATTCTGACGTTATTGCAGCACTTGTAGTAGGTATGTAATTTCAAATTAAAAAGCTAATTAAAATTGCTGTTGGTATACCTGTTATTCTGTTAATGTTTATATCCAGTCTTTGTAATTCAGAGATGATAAAAAAGGAACCTTCAGTGGCCATTGCTCTCGTTCAGGAGAGAATAACTCATTCATATGGATTCAAAGTTTCATATAGAAAGGCATGGTACGCAAAGCAGAAAGCCATGGCAATGTTATATGGTGATTGGGAAGAATCGTATGCATTTTTACCCAGGTGGTGTGAATATATGCTTCGTTTTGCACCAGGTTCCTTTTACAATATTCAAACAAAGGATTGTTTTGTTGCGGGGCAGTTGGATCCCGGAAAACGTGTTTTTGTTCGTTGTTTCTGGACTTTTAGACAATGTTGTGAGGCATTTAAATTTTGCAAACCAATGATACAAATTGATGGCACTCATCTATACGGAAAATATAAGGGAAAGTTGTTGATTGCCACATCTCAAGATGGCAATAATGAATGTGTGCCACTTGCATTTGCCGTTGTTGAGGGTGAGACATTGGAGGCTTGGTCATACTTCCTTGCCAATCTTCGTCTGCACGTCACACAAGCGCAGAATATATGTCTAATTTCAGACCGACATGTTAGTATATTATCGGCTGTTGAAAATAATCCCCTATGGCAGGCACCTCATGCATTTCATGTGTTTTGCCTACGACATGTTGCAAGCAATTTTAATCAACGATTTAGAAATGACAAATTGAAGGCCAGCCTGATGAATATAGGTATGTTGCACACTATGATTGGTATATCTGAATGTTGTAGTTTTTTGTTAAGCATAAACTGTGTGTTTTTTAATTGTTCGCAGGATATACTCCTTGCATGGTGGATTTTGAGAGGTCCCTAGCAAGATTTCGTGACACAAGCAGGCAGGTAGCTGAATGGATTGATGCTATCCCTAAGGAAAAGTGGTCGCGTGCACATGACCTTGATGGACGAAGATTTGGGCATATGACAACAAACTTGGCAGAATCCATCAACAGGGTGTTAAAGGGAGCAAGAAACATGCCCATTACTGGTCTGGTAAAATTTACATACAGTAGATTGGTCCAATATTGCGTGGAAAGAGGTCAATCTGCTTGTAGACAAGCTGAATCTGGTCATACATATTGCAAAAATGTGATTGAAGCATTGTCACATAATGAATCCGTTGCAACAATGCATACTGTGCGTACATATAATGTTGATGAAACTGTTTTTGAGGTGGATGCAGGATTTGAAAGGACATATGCTGTCAACCTTGCTGCTCGTACATGCCAATGTGGACAATTTAGAGCATTTAAATATCCTTGTAGTCACGCCGTTGCTGCAGCATTATCCATCCGTCGGAATTATAGACAATATATAGATGATGTATTCAAGACGTCAAACTTGGTAAAAGCGTACTCGTTTCCCTGGGAGCCAATCGGCAATGAGCAAGCAATTCCACCCAATGCAGGTCCTGTGGTAATACCAGATAAAAATATGTTGCGGGCAAAAGGTCGTCCAAAGTCTACAAGAATACGGAATGAGATGGATGAGGTTGAAACTATCACACCACGCAGGTTATGTGGTCTTTGCAAGCAACACGGGCACAATCGTAGGTCGTGTCCTAACCGTGGAGATAATGCATGATAATCGTACGTCGTGAACAATTATTTTGCCAATTAAATTGTATCACATGCTGTGTTATTTTAAATTAGCTTTTATGATGATTTTGTAGTATTCTTGTTGATGAAATTGTATCGCTATGTCTTTGCAAACATAAAAATTAGCATTTACTCCTTGCATGCTTATAACACTACTCAAAAAATAGTTCAAGAAAAAATCCACAATAGTTAGTGATAGCACAGTAACAACAGTCCCAAAATAATGTCAATACATCAGTCTATACAAGTACAATAAATAAAACTACGACCAACGAGGCCATGGCCTATCGCGTGCCTGACGTGGGGGTAATCGACGCCTAGACTGAGTCTCTATAGCCTGTCCCCATGCGTCAAGACCGGGCTGATCCTCAAGACCGGGCTGATCCTCAAGACCGGGCTGATCCTCAAGACCGGGCTGATCCTCATCAACCGCCTCTGGAACATGAGCTGGTGGAGTAATGCAAGACATGCCAGGTCCCGAGGCAACATATCCACTGCTCGAAGATGGTATGAAATCATGCTGTGCAGTAACTGGCTGCGTAGTCGGCCAAGTCGATGACAAATGGTGACCGGGCACACAACCTGGAGGCCACTCGCCCACTCCGGTTGAGGTCAAAATAAATTGCTCAGTCCATTCCGTTACGTCTTCCATATGCCACGGCTGGTACTCTGTACTACTGGAAGGATCCTGAGACACTGGTACCCCACCAGATGCGCATGCCATGGGGCTAGCCTGATAAACCTGCTCACTCTGTGTAAAACCCTGATAATACGATGTACCTGGCTGGCTATCATAATACTGCGGCTGAGGAGGACCATGGTAAATAGGCTGTGGCCCACCTGCTTGACTCAACACTGGCGGTCTAAACCAACCCTGCATATCAGTACGCGGCCTAGGCACATTAATAGGATCGGGTATCGCTCGAACTGATTCCCGCTGTCGTCCTAGTCCATGTCCTTCCTTCCTGCCACTAGGCACCTCAATGGATAACATGGGCTCCTCAACAGTCTGCGTAGGTGGAGCCTCTGGCCCCGGCTCCTCTACTCGTGCCGACTCTCTGAATATAGAAATAATTTTGCCAATCTCGTCATGGACCCACTCTAATCCAAAGGTAGTGAACTGATCCTCAGTCGTCGCAAAATATATCATCTCCAAACCATCAATCTATGAAGAAAAGAAACAACATATATTAATTACAAATGTATAAAACACATAATCAAATTCAAAATTGAATTGTCAAAACTCACTGCTCGTCCAACCCTTGCAGCTTTCCTGGCGACGAACCGTTTCCCCCGCTGTCTGTACCAGTGTAGGTACTCATGGTTCGGGGACATCAACCCTACAAGTACAGGGGGAACACGTATGGACGTATCTCTGATCGTCCACCGATGTATGAAGGCCCTCATCTTACGCTCCCAATTATCATCCTTCTTCCCTCGCAGAGTTAGATCATGAACACCCTTAAGCTTTCTTGGTCTCCGTGGTATGGGCTGATCTAAACCAAATTGTCGCATACATCTATCCGGTTGAGCGTACTCAACTGTGTGGAAGCAAATGATAGGAGTAATGGCCAACCATAAGTACCGCTCATGATCAGATACAAACAATGCTGTCAGGTACTCTCCATATGGCTGCCACACAACCTACATATAAAAAAATTAGTAACAGATACAGAATTACCCCCAACTATAACATGTAAATTAATTAAAAACTATTACTAAATAGTTATCACAAACCTCGTCTCTATAAAGCGTGTCAAGGTTTGCCCGATACCAAGACTGCTCATGTGGCTTAAAGGGAGTTAGGGAATTAAACCTGTCATAGAATAAGTAACAAATTATCATACTAATACGGAAAATGAACATGTAATAAATTAGTCAATATGAGTTAATAAAATATACCTGTGACCAAAATGCCACTCGGGGTGGGTAGGCTGCGGGATGGGTGGTGAAATGGGGGGGAATCTAATCCAAGCCCATATCTGCAGTAATATATGACAACCACCCATATTAACAGTCCGCGGGTTTGTTGCCACACATAAATGTCTAAATAGATGGGCGAGAACCGCAGACCCCCAACTGTAGCTGCCGATGTCAGTAAAGACCCCTGCTAGCAGCGGAATGTAACGACAGGCAATTTTACTCCCACCTGATTTGTCACACACTAACCATGAGCCTAATAGCCGCAAAATGTGTGCCTTAGTGTAACGCCGCACCTCCTCATGATTGTGTGCTACTGCAAACCAATCTGCATATATCCTGTCCAGGTAAGAAATACGTAGATCGCCCCCGTGAATGTCTGTGCCTGAAACAGGGGCAGTCCCAAAGACCTGCTGACACATACCAACCCAATTCAATGCTGTAGCTCCGGTAACTGCTTGCCCGTCAGTAGGCAAACCAAGTATACCAGCCACGTCCTGTAATGTAATCGTCATCTCTCCCTGGGTCATGTGAAACGTATGTGTCTCAGGTCTCCACCGCTCTACCAATGCAGAGATCATGGGGGTATCGATCTGAAGGAAAAACAACAATTATACAAAGTCCACATACGATATTTTAATTAAAAAAATTTACAAATTACATACCTGGATATGACTCATACGAGCCACGTGTATGAACCCAGCTTCTGTTAAATAGTTGGCCACGACGTCTGGTATATCATCGTGATGTGGTCCCCCCTGAAGCTTACCCCGCCTTGTCTTTAACGCCCTCACCTTGTCCTCGTTCCACACAAGTTGTGAAACGTGAGAGCGTTGTGTCCTCTTACGTAGTACCTCCCACCTATATGGGCCAGGAAGTACATGCGTACAGGGATCACATGACTCGAGATCACCATCGGATCCAGAGCGTGAGGACTCTGATGAGGATGAATGAGCCATAATAGAGAATACTACTACAAATGAAAAATAATGTACCCAAATTACTATTGATTTTATATTAATTTACACTAAATAATATTTAATTTCACTTAATTACATAGCATTTAATAGCATTTACACATAATAAAATTTAATTTCACTTAATTTACTAACCCCTAACAATTAAATAAAGTCACTAATATTTTACTAACCCCTAACAATTAAATAAAGTCACAAATATTTTATTCTAACCCCCTAACAGTTAAATAAAGTCACTAATATTTTATTCTAACCCCCTAACAGTTAAATAAAGTCACTAATATTTTACTAACACCCTAACAATTAAATAAAGTCACTAATATTTTTTTCTAACACCCTAACAATTATCTAAGTC
This sequence comes from Gastrolobium villosum, assembly GCA_032173675.1. Taxonomy (NCBI): domain Eukaryota; kingdom Viridiplantae; phylum Streptophyta; class Magnoliopsida; order Fabales; family Fabaceae; genus Gastrolobium; species Gastrolobium villosum. The sequence continues at coordinate 315 of JAVKPL010010524.1, read as the reverse complement.
ACTAATATTTTTTTCTAACACCCTAACAATTATCTAAGTCACTAATATTTTTTTCTAACACCCTAACAATTATCTAAGTCACTAATATTTTTTTCTAACACCCTAACAATTATCTAAGTCACTAATATTTTTTCTAACACCCTAACAATTATCTAAGTCACTAATATTTTTTTCTAACACCCTAACAATTATCTAAGTCACTAATATTTTTTTCTAACACCCTAACAATTATATAAGTCACTAATCTTTTTTCTAACAACCTAACAATTATCTAAGTCACTAGTATTTTTTCCTAACACCCTAACAATAATCTAT
>JAVKPL010010523.1:42500-46168 GCA_032173675.1 Gastrolobium villosum | reverse complement strand
ACAAATCGCTCCACCAACTAAGAACGGCCATGCACCACCACCCATAGAATCAAGAAAGAGCTCTCAGTCTGTCAATCCTTACTATGTCTGGAGAAAGAGCTCTCAGTCTGTCAATCCTTAGGTTTATGTGTGATGGCTTGCGAATTGTTGACCTTTATCCTTGAATAAGTTAATTAATTAAATTAAATCATAGGAGGATACATATGTAGACATGTGAATTTAATCTTATGAGTAATTTGATTGTGTGTTATAAGGCTTTTCTGTTATAGGACTTTGGAAGTGGGCTAGTGTGTGTGGACTTGCCACCCTTAGACTTGTCTTATTGGATCCATTGTAGGTGTGGCCAATGGCCCAAGGATGACTTTTGGACCTACCTTGATTCAGCCCAAAGTTGTAACCATTCTTATCTTCCCCTAAGCCTTATCCAACAAGGTTGTCTTGTGTACCAAGGAACCTTCACATGGCAACCTTTTTACCACCCTTTCATGCGCACAAAAGAGAGTAGAAAGGACTTAGGAAATCCTCCAACTTTCCTCATGCTTGACCGCCACCTCACACTTAGTTTATGCACCTTTGACTTCAACTTCATTGCATGGAAGACACATGTACACCTTAGCATCATTTTAGGCTGCATTATTCTTCTTTTAGGCGCACATGGGGGGAGTCATGGATCAGATTTTTTTTATGACACAAATCTGTCTTGAGTGTTGACCAAGAGAACCACCTTACACCTTCCATCATGAGGCTGAATTGTGCAGATTTTTGCATGCTTTTGGCAGTCCATCATGAGCCAAATCAGCCCCTTTATTCCACATGCAGCCAAAGAAGGATTTTGGGCTGCATCTCCCTCATCATTTGCGCACAAAGGCTGCATCAAATCAGATTTTTTGGCTGCCACATAGTTGTCTTGATTGTTGACTTAGTAAACCTCCTAGCATGTGCTCTTGATGACTCCTCCTCCACTCCACCTTGTGCGCATGGTTTGGTCATTTGTGTGAAAAATTCTGACTTAATAGCACTCATTCAGATCTGAACATATCTCCCTCACCTCCTTGCATGTGCATAGAGTAACTTAGAAGCAAACATTTACTTGTTCAGCCCAAGAATGCAGCCCCACTTCTTCAAGCAACCAGAATTTTCATGATGCTTAATCATTGCCACCTCTCCTCACTTTCCCTTTAAGTATGCGCATAAGGAAGGGTTGGCCTCATGTACAAGTGCAGCCAACTTTCCTTCCTCATCTCCCTCACTCTCCTAGCCGAACATACAGCCCTCTTGGAGAAAGAAAAACCTTGCTAAGACAACTCACCTTCCCTCACTGTCCAGCCTTGTCCTCAACCTTGAAGCTGTCCAAGTTTGTTCCTCCTCACCTTGGATTATGCTCATAGATCATCCTATGATGTGGGGACTTGTTGTGTAGTAGAGCTAGAATGGGGGTGGTGAAGTGTGTGCTACAAGAGGTAAGCCTTGAACTTAGACCTCTTTCATGGTGTGTAATCATATGTGTGCTTGAATGTCTCCTTGAATATGTGTGGTTTTGGATTCAAGATTGAGCATGGTAAAAGTAGAATGGTGGAGCTATTTCATGATGATTTGTATGCTTAAGTTATGGAATGAAAGTCTCATTGTCATACTTAAGTTAATGCCACTGTTTTGAGGAATATATATGCCACTGTTTTTGTATGAAATATGCCACTGTTTCCCTATGAAGGTGCCACTGTTTTGAGGATAAAATGCCACTGTTTTAGTTCCATTATATGCCACTGTTTCTGCACACATATGCCATTGTTTTAGTCCATAATATGCCACTGTTTTAGCCCATTATATGCCACTGTTTTAGTCCATTATATGCCACTGTTTCTGCATAAAAACACTCACTGTTTTAGTCCATTATGTGCCACTGTTTCTGCATAAAATGCCACTGTTTTAATGCATAAAATGCTCACTGTTTTAGTGCATAAAATGCACTCACTGTTTTAGTACTTAATGATGCCACTGTTTTAACATAAAATAACCACTGTTTTATGTCCATTATATGCCACTGTTTCTGCATAAAATGCCACTGTTTTAATGCCACATATGTCACTGTTTTGCACCAAAAACATTTTTGATGTTTTAGTACTTAATGAGCCACTAATGCATAAAATGCCACTGTTTTAATGTCCAAAAATCATGACTCTTATATCACTGTTTTGGATGTTCAAGTACTGTAATTATGCCACTGTTTTTATGATCAAAAACCACTCTTATGCCACTGTTTTTGATGTGCAAATATCACCCTAATGTCACTGTAATGTGCAAATGTCACCATTCATGCCACTGTTTTGAAGCACAAATGCCACTACTTATGCCACTGTTTTAGGTGTTCAAATTATGCGATCCGACTGTTTGAACATTCAAATGCCACTGTTCTGCCACTGTTGCATCCCCAAAAGTCACTGGTTCTGTTTTAAAATTCACTACGGTTATCTGCTAGTAGATACCATGTATAACTGATTTAATTTCGCAGTTTCACAGTCTGAATTAGTTTACTTACACATGCTGTTAATCTTTGAGACAAGCATATGACTACTGGCAGGATCAACCAGGTGCATTTGACATTGCACCACGAGCCGCTCTTGCCCCCGCGAACGAGGAGCAAGGGCCGACTCGCAGGCAAGCACCTGCCCGTGCACCGCAGAAGTCATGACAACGAAATGACTAACGAGGAGCGCGTGCATTACCTTGAAATCCTCCGGCAACCCCGCAAGGGGAGCCCGGATGGAAGGAGAATTACGAGCCACGCGAGTACCATTTCACAGGTAGTCAGCACAGGAACCGCGAACGAACACCAGGGCCGCAACGGGACACTTGGTGACGCTGGAGAGGGTTACGTGCAGACCGTTCGACGCACAAGCATGGAGCCGGCCAACACAAACAACCCAGCCACCACTCACACGCCCTCGCGCTCAGCGCGACCCAACACCACCAAACGAACCACCACCCGCATTGCGTAAGGCATGCGCGCGAATGAAGCACCGGGTAGCGCCATGTCCACCTCGCTAGGCATGATCGAGACCATGAAGAACCAGCCTCGCCGCCTGATTCATCCGGGTGACTCCACAAGATCAACGATCCATCATGGAAGAATTGATTTCTAATGAATTTTTGGAGCGGATGATGCCTGCTCCCCCCATATATGTGTATATATATATATATAATAGACTTACATGCAGTTGCCAGTTTCGTTCAACTAGAAACCTTTTTTCTGAGGAGGAAGACGCCCAAATTCGGACCTAGAAATTGAATTCCGGTATGATTTTTTGCATGCATGCTTGGAAAAACCATATCTTACTGTTCCCAAAGTTTCATGATTTTTCCGAGTGGGATTAATTTTATTATTAATTTTTCAAGAGGCGTAATTTGAGAAAATCTGAAAAAAAAATGGAAAATCGTACCCAGGCATCGAATTTTGATCTGGTTTTTTGCAAGCATCCATGCTTAAACAGATCCCCCACCCCACCCCACCCCCCCTCCCTCCAAGTTTCATCGGATTTCATGGAAGGATTGATTTCTAATGAATTTTTGGAGCGGATGATGCCTGCTCCCCCAATATATGTGTATATATATAATAGCCTTACATGCAGTTGCCAGTTTCGTTCAACTAGATACCTTTTTTCTGAGGAGGA
>JAVKPL010010523.1:0-35000 GCA_032173675.1 Gastrolobium villosum | reverse complement strand
AAATGCAAAAGAAATTGATATTGTGAAGTTTTTTGACAGAAACTGGATTCCGTCGAAAATGGATGAATAAAATAAATGCAAAAGAAATTGATTGAAGTTTTTCGACTAAAATGGATTGTGTCGAAGATTTTTGACGGAAAACGATTTCCGTCGAAAACGGATGAATAAAATAAATTGCAAAAGAAATTCATTTTGTGAAGTTTTTCAACGGAAAAAGAATTTCGTCGAAAACTGATGAATAAAATAAATGCAAAAGAAATTCATTTTGTGAAGTTTTTCGACGGAAAATGGATTCCGTCGAAGATTTTTGACGGAAAATGAATTCCGTCGAAAATGGATGAATAAAATAAATGCAAAAGAAATTGATTTTGTGAAGTTTTTCGACGGAAAACGAATTCCGTCGAAAACTGATGAATAAAATAAACGCAAAAGAAATTGATTTTGTGAAGTTTTTCGATGGAAAATGGATTCCTTCGACGGAAAATGGATTCCGTAAAAAATTGATGATAAAAATAAATGCAAAAGAAATTGATTTTGTGAAGTGTTTTGACGGAAAATGGATTCCGTCGAAAATGGGTGAATAAAATAAATGCAAAAGAAATTGATTTTGTGAAGTTTTTCGATGGAAAACGAATTCCGTCGAAAACTGATGAATAAAATAAACGCAAAAGAAATTGATTTTGTGAAGTTTTTCGATGGAAAATGGATTCCTTCGACGGAAAATGGATTCCGTAAAAAATTGATGAAAAAAATAAATGCAAAAGAAATTGATTTTGTGAAGTGTTTTGACGGAAAATGGATTCCGTCGAAAATGGATGAATAAAATAAATGCAAAAGAAATTGATTTTGTGAGGTTTTTCGATGGAAAATGGATTTCGTCGAAAACTGATGAATAAAATAAATGCAGAAGAAATTGATTTTGTGAAGTTTTTTGACGGAAAATGGATTCCGTAGAAGATTTTTGACGGAAAGTGATTTTCGTCGATGATTTTTAAATGAAAATGAATTCCGTCGAAAACGGATGAATAAAATAAATGCAAAAAAAAATGATTTTGTACTTTTTTTAAACAAAAAATGGATTCCGTCGAAGATTTTTGACGGAAAATGAATTCCGTTGAAAACGGATGAATAAGATAAATGGAACAGAAATTCGTTTTGTGAAATTTTTTGATGGAAAATAGATTCCATAAAAAATGGATGAATAAAATAAATGCAGAAGAAATTGATTATGTGTTGTTTTTCGAAGGAAAATGGATTCCGTTGAAAACAGATGAATAAAATAAATGCTAAAGAAATTGATTTTGTGTTATTTTTCAAAGGAAAATAGATTCCGTTGAAAACGGATTAAAATAAAATAAATGCAAAAAAAATTGACTTTGTGAAGTTTTTCGACGAAAAAGGAAATCCGTCGAAGATTTTTGACGGGAAATGAATTCCGTCAAAAATGGATGACTAAAATAAATTGGAATAAAAATTGATTTTGTAAAGTTTTTCGACGGAAAATGGATTCCGTCGAAAATGGATGAAAAAATATATGCAAAAGAAATTGATTTTGTGAAGTTTTTTGACGGAAAATGGATTCTGTCGAAGATTTTTTACGGAAAATGAATTCCGTCGAAAATGGATGAATAAAATAAATGCAAAAGAAATTGATTTTGTGAAATTTTTCGACGGAAAATGGATTCCGTCGAAGATTTTTGATAGAAAATGTATTCCGTCGAAAATGAATGAATTAAATTAGTGCAAAAGAAATTTATTTTGTGAAGTTTTTCAATGGAAAATGAATTCCGTCGAACATGGATTAATAAAGTAAATGTAAAAGAAATTGATTTTTTGAAGTTTTTCGACGAAAAACGGATTCCGTAGAAGATTTTTGATGGAAAATGGATTCCGTCGAAGATTTTTGACGGAAAATGAATTCCGTCGAACACGAATGAATAAAATAAATGCAAAAGAAATTGATTTTGGGAAGTTTTTCGACGGAAAAAGGATTCCGTCAAAGATTTTTGACGGAAAATGAATTCCGTCGAAAATGGATGAATAAAATAATTGCAAAAGAAATTGATTTTGTGAAGTTTTTCGACGGAAAATGGAATCCGTCGAAGATTTTTGACGTAAAATGAATTCCGTCGAAAATGGATGAATATAATAAATGCAAAAGAAATTGATTTTGTGAAGTTTTTGGACGGAAAACAAATTCCGTTGAAAACGGATGAATAAAATAAATGCAAAAGAAATTGATTTTATGAGGTTTTTTGACGGAAAAAGATTTTCGTCGAAAACTGATGAATAAAATAAATGCAAATGAAATTGATTTTGTGAAGTTTTTCGACGGAAAATGGATTCCGTCGAAAACTGATGAATAAAATAAATGCAAAAGAAATTGATTTTGTGAAGTTTTTCGATGGAAAATGGATTTCGTCGAAGATTTTTGACGGAAAATGAATTCCGTCGAAAATGGATGAAAAAAATAAATGCGAAAGAAATTGATTTTGTGAAGTTTTTGGACGGAAAATGGATTCCGTCGAAAATGGATGAATAAAATAAATGCAAAAGAAATTGATATTGTGAAGTTTTTTGACAGAAACTGGATTCCGTCGAAAATGGATGAATAAAATAAATGCAAAAGAAATTGATTTTGTGAAGTTTTTCGACTAAAATGGATTGCGTCGAAGATTTTTGACGGAAAACGATTTCCGTCGAAAACGGATGAATAAAATAAATTGCAAAAGAAATTCATTTTGTGAAGTTTTTCAACGGAAAAAGAATTTCGTCGAAAACTGATGAATAAAATAAATGCAAAAGAAATTCATTTTGTGAAGTTTTTCGACGGAAAATGGATTCCGTCGAAGATTTTTGACGGAAAATGAATTCCGTCGAAAATGGATGAATAAAATAAATGCAAAAGAAATTGATTTTGTGAAGTTTTTCGACGGAAAACGAATTCCGTCGAAAACTGATGAATAAAATAAACGCAAAAGAAATTGATTTTGTGAAGTTTTTCGATGGAAAATGGATTCCTTCGACGGAAAATGGATTCCGTAAAAAATTGATGATAAAAATAAATGCAAAAGAAATTGATTTTGTGAAGTGTTTTGACGGAAAATGGATTCCGTCGAAAATGGATGAATAAAATAAATGCAAAAGAAATTGATTTTGTGAGGTTTTTCGATGGAAAATGGATTTCGTCGAAAACTGATGAATAAAATAAATGCAGAAGAAATTGATTTTGTGAAGTTTTTTGACGGAAAATGGATTCCGTCGAAGATTTTTGACGGAAAGTGATTTTCGTCGACGATTATTAAATGAAAATGAATTCCGTCGAAAACGGATGAATAAAATAAATGCAAAAAAAATGATTTTGTACTTTTTATAAACAAAAAATGGATTCCGTCGAAGATTTTTGACGGAAAATGAATTCCGTTGAAAACGGATGAATAAGATAAATGGAACAGAAATTCGTTTTGTGAAATTTTTTGACGGAAAATAGATTCCATAAAAAATGGATGAATAAAATAAATGCAGAAGAAATTGATTATGTGTTGTTTTTCGAAGGAAAATGGATTCCGTTGAAAACGGATGAATAAAATAAATGCTAAAGAAATTGATTTTGTGTTATTTTTTGAAGGAAAATAGATTCCGTTGAAAACGGATTAAAATAAAATAAATGCAAAAAAAATTGACTTTGTGAAGTTTTTCGACGAAAAAGGAAATCCGTCGAAGATTTTTGACGGAAAATGAATTCCGTCAAAAATGGATGACTAAAATAAATTGGAATAGAAATTGATTTTGTAATGTTTTTCGACGGAAAATGGATTCCGTCGAAAACGGATGAAAAAATATATGCAAAAGAAATTGATTTTGTGAAGTTTTCCGACGGAAATTGGATTTCGTCGAAGATTTTTGACTGAAAATGTATTCCGTCGAAAATGGATGAATAAAATAAATGCAAAAGAAATTGATTTTGTGAAGTTTTTCGACGGAAAATGGATTCCGTAGAAGATTTTTGACGGAAAATGGATTCCGTCGTAGATTTTTGATGGAAAATGAATTCCATCGAAAATGGATGAATAAAATAAATGCAAAAGAAATTGATTTTAAGAAGATTTTCGACGGAAAATGAATTCCGTTGAAAAAAGATGAATAAAATAAATGCAAAAGAAATTGATTTTGTGAAGTTTTTTGACGGAAAATGGATTCTGTCGAAGATTTTTTACGGAAAATGAATTCCGTCGAAAATGGATGAATAAAATAAATGCAAAAGAAATTGATTTTGTGAAGTTTTTCGACGAAAAATGGATTCCGTCGAAGATTTTTGACGGAAAATGAATTCCGTTGAAAATGGATGAATAAAATAAATGCAAAAGAAATTGATTTTATTAATTTCTCGACGAAAAATGGATTCCGTTGAAGATTTTTGACGAAAAATGTATTCCGTCAAAAACGGATGAATAAAATAAATGCAAAAGAAATTGATTTTGTGAAGTTTTTCGACGGAAAAAGAATTGCGTCGAAAACGGAATAATAAAATAAATGCAAAAGAAATTGATTTTTTGAAGTTTTTCGACGGAAAATGGATTCCGTAGAAGATTTTTGATGGAAAATGGATTCCGTCGAAGATTTTTGACGGAAAATGAATTCCGTCGAAAACGGATGAATACAATAAATGCAAAAGAAATTGACTTTATGAAGTTTTTCGACGAAAAATGGATTCCGTCGAAGATTTTTGACGAAAAATGTTTTCCGTCGAAAACAGACTAATAAAATAAATGCAAAAGAAATTGATTTTGTGAAGATTTTTGACGGAAAACGAATTCCGTCAAAAACGGATGAATAAAATAAATGCAAAATGGATTCCGTCGAAGATTTTTGACAGAAAATGAATTCCGTCGAAAATGGACGAATAAAATAAATGCAAAAGAAATTGATTTTATGAAGTTTTTCGACGAAAAATGGATTCCGTCGAAGATTTTTGACGAAAAATGGATTCCGTTGAAAACGGATGACTAAAATAAATGCAAAAGAAATAGATTTTGTGAAGTTTTTCGACGGAAAAAGAATTTCGTCGAAAACGGATTAATAAAATAAATGCAAAAGAAATTGATTTTGTGAAGTTTTTCGACGGAAAATGGATTCCGTTGAAGATTTTTGACGAAAAATGAATTCCGTCGAAAATGGATGAATAAAATAAATGCAAAAGAAATTGATTTTGTGAAGTTTTTTGACGGAAAATAGATTCCGTCGAAGATTTTTGACGGAAAAAGAATTCCGTCGAAAATGGATGAATAAAATAAATGTAAAAGAAATTGATTTTATGAAGTTTTTCGACGAAAAATGGATTCCGGTTAAGACTTTTTGACGAAAAATGTATTCCGTCGAAAACGGATGAATAAAAAAAATGCAAAAGAAATTGATTTTGTGAAGATTTTTGACGGAAAATGAATTCCGTCGAAAATGGATGAATAAAATAAATGCAAAAGAAATTGATTTTGTGATGTTTTTCGACGGAAAATGGATTCCGTCGAAGATTTCGGACGGAAAATGAATTCCGTCGAAAATGGAGGAATAAAATAAATGCAAAAGAAATTGATTTTATGAAGTTTTTCGATGAAAAACGGATTCCGTCGAAGATTTTTGACGAAAACTATATTCCGTCGAAAATGGATGAATAACATAAATGCAAAAGAAATTGATTTTGTGAAGTTTTTCGACGGAAAAAGAATTTCGTCGAAAACAGTTTAATAAAATAAATGCAAAAGAAATTGATTTTGTGAAGTTTTTCGACGGAAAATGGATTCCGTCGAAGATTTTTGGACGGAAAAATTGATTTTGTGAAGTGAATTCCGTCGAAAATGGATGAATAAAATAAAAGCAAAAGAAATTGATTTTATGAAGTTTTTCGATGAAAAATGATTTCCGTCGAAGATTTTTGACGAAAAATGTATTCCATCGAAAACGGATTAATAAAATAAATGCAAAAGAAATTGATTTTGTGAAGATTTTTGACGGAAAAAGAAATCCGTCGAAAACGGATGAATAAAATAAATGCAAAAGAAATTGATTTTGTGAAGTTTTTCGACGGAAAATGGAATCCGTCGAAGATTTTTGACGGAAAATGAATTCCGTCGAAAATGGATGAATAAAATAAATGCAAAAGAAATTGATTTTATGAAGTTTTTCGACGAAAAATGGAGTCCGTCGAAGATTTTTGACGAAAAAAGAATTCCATCGAAAACGGATGACTAAAATAAATACAAAAGAAATTGATTTTGTGAAGTTTTTCGACTAAAAAAGAATTCCGTCGAAAACGGATTAATAAAATAAATACAAAGGAAATTGATTTTATGAAGTTTTTCGACGCAAATTGGATTCCGTCGAAGATATTTGACGGAAAATGAATTCCGTTGAAAATGGATGAATAAAATAAATGCAAAAGAAATTAATTTTATTAACTTTTCGACGAAAAATGGATTCCGTTGAAGACTTTTGACGAAAAATGTATTCCGTCGAAAACGGATGAATAAAATAAATGCAAAAGAAATTGATTTTGTGAATTCGACGGAAAATGGATTCCGTAGAAGATTTTTGACGGAAAAGGGATTCCGTCGAAGATTTTTGACGGAAAATGAATTCCATCGAAAACGGATGAATAAAATAAATGCAAGAGAAATTGATTTTGTGAAGTTTTTCGACGGAAAATAGATTCTGTCGAAGATTTTTGACGGAAAATGAATTCCGTTGAAAATGGATGAATAAAATAAATGCAAAAGAAATTGATTTTATTAAGTTTTTCGACGAAAAATGGATTCCGTTGAAGATTTTTGTCGAAAAATGTATTTCGTCGAAAACGGATGAATAAAATAAATGTAAAAGAAATTGATTTTGTAAAGATTTTTGACGGAAAATGAATTCCGTCGAAAATGGATGAATAAAATAAATGCAAAAGAAATTGATTTTGTGAAGTTTTTCGATGGAAAATGGATTCCGTCGAAGATTTTGGACGGAAAATGAATTCCGTCGAAAATGGATGAATAAAATAAATGCAAAAGAAATTGATTTTATGAAGTTTTTCGATGAAAAATGGATTCCGTCGAAGATTTTTGACGGAAAATGAGTTCCTTTGTCAATGGATGAATAAAATAAATGCAAAAGAAATTGATTTTATGAAGTTTTTCGACGAAAAATGGATTCCGTCGAAGATTTTTTACGGAAAATGTATTCCGTCGAAAATGAATGAATTAAATTAATGCAAAAGAAATTTATTTTGAAAAGTGTTTCAACGGAAAATGAATTCCGTCGAACATGGATTAATAAAATAAATGTAAAAGAAATTGATTTTTCGAAGTTTTTCGACGGAAAATGGATTCCGTAGATGATTTTTGATGGAAAATGGATTCCGTCGAAGATTTTTGACAGAAAATAAATTTCGTCGAAAATGGATGAATAAAAAATAAATGCAAAAGAAATTGATTTTATGAAGTTTTTCGACGTAAAACGGATTCCTTCAAAAACGGATGAATAAAATAAATTCAAAGGATATTGATTTTGTGAAGTTTTTCAACAGAAAACAAATTCCGTTGAAAACAGATGAATAAAATAAATGCAAAAGAAATTGATTTTGTGCAGTTTTTCGACGGAAAAAGGATTCCGTAGAAGATTTTTGACGGAAAATGGATTCCGTCGAAGATTTTTTACTGAAAATGAATTCCATCGAAAACGGATGAATAAAATAAATGCAAAAGAAATTGATTTTGTGAAGTTTTTCGAAGGAAAATGGATTCTGTCGAATATTTTTTACCGAAAATGAATTCCATCGAAAATGGATGAATAAAATAAATGCAAAAGAAATTGATTTTGTGAAGTTTTTCGACGAAAAATGGATTCCGTTGAAGATTTTTGACAGAAAATGTATTCCGTCGAAAAAGAATGAATTAAATTAGTGCAAAAGAAATTTATTTTGTGAAGTTTTTCAACGGAAAATGAATTCCGTCGAACATGGATTAATAAAATAAATGTAAAAGAAATTGATTTTTTGAAGTTTTTCGACGGAAAATGGATTCTATCGAAGATTTTTGACAGAAAATAAATTCCGTCGAAAACGGATGAATAAAATAAATGCAAAAGAAATTGATTTTGGGAAGTTTTTCGACGGAAAATGAATTCCATCGAAAACGGATGAATAAAATAAATGCAAAAGAAATTGATTTTGTGAAGTTTTTCGACGGAAAATGGATTTCGTCGAAGATTTTTGACGAAAAATGAATTCCGTCGAAAATGGATGAATAAAATAAATGCAAAAGAAATTGATTTTGTGAAGTTTTTGGACGGAAAACAAATTCCGTCGAAAACGGATGAATAAAATAAATGCAAAAGAAATTGATTTTATGAAGTTTTTCGACGAAAAATGGATTCCGTCGAAGATTTTTGACGGAAAATGTATTCCGTCAAAAAAGAATGAATTAAATTAATGCAAAAGAAATTTATTTTGTGAAGTTTTTCAACGGAAAATGAATTCCGTCGAACATGGATTAATAAAATAAATGTAAAAGAAATTGATTTTTTGAAGTTTTTCGACGGAAAATGGATTCCGTAGAAGATTTTTGATGGAAAATGGATTCCGTCGAAGATTTTTGACGTAAAACGAATTCCGTCGAAAACGGATGAATAAAATAAATTGCAAAAGAAATTCATTTTGTGAAGTTTTTCGACGGAAAAAGAATTTCGTCGAAAACTGATGAATAAAATAAATGCCAAAGAAATTGATTTTGTGAAGTTTTTGACAGAAAATGGATTCCGTCGAAAATGGATGAATAAAATAAATGCAAAAGAAATTGATTTTGTGAAGTTTTTCGACGAAAATGGATTGCGTCGAAGATTTTTGACGGAAAACGAATTCTGTCGAAAACGGATGAATAAAATAAATTGCAAAAGAAATTCATTTTGTGAAGTTTTTCGACGGAAAAAGAATTTCGTCGAAAACTGATGAATAAAATAAATGCCAAAGAAATTGATTTTGTGAAGTTTTTCGACGGAAAATGGATTCCGTCGAAAACTGTTGAATAAAATAAATGCAAAAGAAATTGATTTTGTGAAGTTTTTTGACGGAAAAAGGATTCCGTCGAAGATTTTTGACGGAAAATGAATTCCGTCGAAAATGGATGAATAAAATAAATGCAAAAGAAATTGATTTTGTGAAGTTTTTCGACGGAAAATGAATTCCGTCGAAAACTGATGAATAAAATAAATGCAAAAGAAATTGATTTTGTGAAGTTTTTCGACGGAAAATGGATTCCGTCGAAAATGGAGGAATAAAATAAATGCAAAAGAAATTGATTTTGTGAAGTGTTTTGACGGAAAATGGATTCCGTCGAAAATGGATGAATAAAATAAATGCAAAAGAAATTGATTTTATGAGGTTTTTCGATGGAAACTGGATTCCGTCGAAAACTGATGAATAAAATAAATGCAAAAGAAATTGATTTTGTGAAGTTTTTCGATGGAAAATGGATTCCGTCGAAGATTTTTGACGGAAAATGTATTCTGTCGAAAATGGATGAATAAAATAAATGCAAAAGAAATTGATTTTGTGAAGTTTTTTGACGGAAAATGGATTTCGTCGAAAACCGATAAATAAAATAAATGCAAAAGAAATTGATTTTGTGAAGTTTTTCGACGGAAAATGGATTCCATCGAAAACTGATGAATAAAATAAATGCAAAAGAAATTGATTTTGTGAAGTTTTTCGATGGAAAATGGATTCCGTCGAAGATTTTTGACGGAAAATGTATTCTGTCGAAAATGGATGAATAAAATAAATGCAAAAGAAATTGATTTTGTGAAGTTTTTTGACGGAAAATGGATTCCGTCGAAAACTGATGAATAAAATAAATGCAAAAGAAATAGATTTTGTGAGGTTTTTCGATTGAAAATGGATTTCGTCGAAAATGAATTCATAAAATAAATGCAGAAGAAATTGATTTTGTGAAGTTTTTTGACGGTAAATGGATTCCGTAGAAGATTTTTGACGGAAAGTGATTTTCGTCGAAGATTTTTAAATGAAAATGAATTCCGTCGAAAACGGATGAATAAAATAAATGCAAAAAAAATGATTTTGTAATTTTTTTCGAGAAAAAATGGATTCCGTCGAAGATTTTGGACGGAAAATGAATTCCGTTGAAAACGGATGAATAAGATAAATGGAATAGAAATTCATTTTGTGAAGTTTTTTGACGGAAAATGGATTCCATAAAAAGTGGATGAATAAAATAAATGCAGAAGAAATTGATTATGTGTTGTTTTTCGAAGGAAAATGGATTCCGTTGAAAACGGATGAATAAAATAAATGCTGAAGTAATTGATTTTGTGTTGTTTTTCGAAGGAAAATAGATTCCGTTGAAAACGGATGAATAAAATAAATGCTAAAAAAATTGACTTTGTGAAGTTTTTCGACGAAAAAGGAAATCCGTCGAAGATTTTTGACGGAAAATGAATTCCGTCAAAAATGGATGACTAAAATAAATTGGAAAAGAAATTGATTTTGTAAAGTTTTTCGACGAAAATGGATTCCGTCGAAAACGGATGAAAAAAATATATGCAAAATAAATTGATTTTGTGAAGTTTTTTGACAGAAACTGGATTCCGTCGAAAATGGATGAATAAAATAAATGCAAAAGAAATTGATTTTGTGAAGTTTTTCGACTAAAATGGATTGCGTCGAAGATTTTTGACGGAAAACGATTTCCGTCGAAAACGGATGAATAAAATAAATTGCAAAAGAAATTCATTTTGTGAAGTTTTTCAACGGAAAAAGAATTTCGTCGAAAACTGATAAATAAAATAAATGCAAAAGAAATTCATTTTGTGAAGTTTTTCGACGGAAAATGGATTCCGTCGAAGATTTTTGACGGAAAATGAATTCCGTCGAAAATGGATGAATAAAATAAATGCAAAAGAAATTGATTTTGTGAAGTTTTTCGACGGAAAACGAATTCCGTCGAAAACTGATGAATAAAATAAACGCAAAAGAAATTGATTTTGTGATGTTTTTCGATGGAAAATGGATTCCTTCGACGGAAAATGGATTCCGTAAAAAATTGATGAAAAAAATAAATGCAAAAGAAATTGATTTTGTGAAGTGTTTTGACAGAAAATGGATTCCGTCGAAAATGGATGAATAAAATAAATGCAAAAGAAGTTGATTTTGTGAAGTTTTTTGACGGAAAATGGATTCCGTCGAAAATGGATGAATAAAATAAATGCAAAAGAAATGGATTTTGTGAGGTTTTTCGATGGAAAATGGATTTCGTCGAAAACTGATGAATAAAATAAATGCAAAAGAAATTGATTTTGTGAAGTGTTTTGACGGAAAATGGATTCCGTCGAAAATGGATGAATAAAATAAATGCAAAAGAAATTGATTTTGTGAAGTTTTTGGACGGAAAAAAAATTCCGTCGAAAACGGATGAATAAAATAAATGCAAAAGAAATTGATTTTATGAAGTTTTTCGACGAAAAATGGATTCCGTCGAAGATTTTTGACGGAAAATGTATTCCGTCAAAAAAGAATGAATTAAATTAATGCAAAAGAAATTTATTTTGTGAAGTTTTTCAACGGAAAATGAATTCCGTCGAACATGGATTAATAAAATAAATGTAAAAGAAATTGATTTTTTGAAGTTTTTCGACGGAAAATGGATTCCGTAGAAGATTTTTGATGGAAAATGGATTCCGTCGAAGATTTTTGACGTAAAACGAATTCCGTCGAAAACGGATGAATAAAATAAATTGCAAAAGAAATTCATTTTGTGAAGTTTTTCGACGGAAAAAGAATTTCGTCGAAAACTGATGAATAAAATAAATGCCAAAGAAATTGATTTTGTGAAGTTTTTGACAGAAAA
The DNA here is from genome assembly GCA_032173675.1 of Gastrolobium villosum. Classification (NCBI taxonomy): domain Eukaryota; kingdom Viridiplantae; phylum Streptophyta; class Magnoliopsida; order Fabales; family Fabaceae; genus Gastrolobium; species Gastrolobium villosum. Next base: position 23,103 of record JAVKPL010010523.1, on the reverse strand, counting down.
TGGATTCCGTCGAAAATGGATGAATAAAATAAATGCAAAAGAAATTGATTTTGTGAAGTTTTTCGACGAAAATGGATTGCGTCAAAGATTTTTGACGGAAAACGAATTCTGTCGAAAACGGATGAATAAAATAAATTGCAAAAGAAATTCATTTTGTGAAGTTTTTCGACGGAAAAAGAATTTCGTCGAAAACTGATGAATAAAATAAATGCCAAAGAAATTGATTTTGTGAAGTTTTTCGACGGAAAATGGATTCCGTCGAAAACTGATGAATAAAATAAATGCAAAAGAAATTGATTTTGTGAAGTTTTTTGACGGAAAAAGGATTCCGTCGAAGATTTTTGACGGAAAATGAATTCCGTCGAAAATGGATGAATAAAATAAATGCAAAAGAAATTGATTTTGTGAAGTTTTTCGACGGAAAATGAATTCCGTCGAAAATTGATGAATAAAATAAATGCAAAAGAAATTGATTTTGTGAAGTTTTTCGACGGAAAATGGATTCCGTCGAAAATGGAGGAATAAAATAAATGCAATAGAAATTGATTTTGTGAAGTGTTTTGACGGAAAATGGATTCCGTCGAAAATGGATGAATAAAATAAATGCAAAAGAAATTGATTTTATGAGGTTTTTCGAGGGAAACTGGATTCCGTCGAAAACTGATGAATAAAATAAATGCAAAAGAAATTGATTTTGTGAAGTTTTTCGATGGAAAATGGATTCCGTCGAAGATTTTTGACGGAAAATGTATTCTGTCGAAAATGGATGAATAAAATAAATGCAAAAGAAATTGATTTTGTGAAGTTTTTTGACGGAAAATAGATTTCGTCGAAAACAGATAAATAAAATAAATGCAAAAGAAATTGATTTTGTGAAGTTTTTCGACGGAAAATGGATTCCATCGAAAACTGATGAATAAAATAAATGCAAAAGAAATTGATTTTGTGAAGTTTTTCGATGGAAAATGGATTCCGTCGAAGATTTTTGACGGAAAATGTATTCTGTCGAAAATGGATGAATAAAATAAATGCAAAAGAAATTGATTTTGTGAAGTTTTTTGACGGAAAATGGATTCCGTCGAAAACTGATGAATAAAATAAATGCAAAAGAAATAGATTTTGTGAAGTTTTTTGACGGTAAATGGATTCCGTAGAAGATTTTTGACGAAAAGTGATTTTCGTCGAAGATTTTTAAATGAAAATGAATTCCGTCGAAAACGGATGAATAAAATAAATGCAAAAAAAAATGATTTTGTAATTTTTTTCGAGAAAAAATGGATTCCGTCGAAGATTTTGGACGGAAAATGAATTCCGTTGAAAACGGATGAATAAGATAAATGGAATAGAAATTCATTTTGTGAAGTTTTTTGACGGAAAATGGATTCCATAAAAAGTGGATGAATAAAATAAATGCAGAAGAAATTGATTATGTGTTGTTTTTCGAAGGAAAATGGATTCCGTTGAAAACGGATGAATAAAATAAATGCTGAAGTAATTGATTTTGTGTTGTTTTTCGAAGGAAAATAGATTCCGTTGAAAACGGATGAATAAAATAAATGCTAAAAAAATTGACTTTGTGAAGTTTTTCGACGAAAAAGGAAATCCGTCGAAGATTTTTGACGGAAAATGAATTCCGTCAAAAATGGATGACTAAAATAAATTGGAAAAGAAATTGATTTTGTAAAGTTTTTCGACGAAAATGGATTCCGTCGAAAACGGATGAAAAAAATATATGCAAAATAAATTGATTTTGTGAAGTTTTTTGACAGAAACTGGATTCCGTCGAAAATGGATGAATAAAATAAATGCAAAAGAAATTGATTTTGTGAAGTTTTTCGACTAAAATGGATTGCGTCGAAGATTTTTGACGGAAAACGATTTCCGTCGAAAACGGATGAATAAAATAAATTGCAAAAGAAATTCATTTTGTGAAGTTTTTCAACGGAAAAAGAATTTCGTCGAAAACTGATAAATAAAATAAATGCAAAAGAAATTCATTTTGTGAAGTTTTTCGACGGAAAATGGATTCCGTCGAAGATTTTTGACGAAAAATGAATTCCGTCGAAAATGGATGAATAACATAAATGCAAAAGAAATTGATTTTGTGAAGTTTTTCGACGGAAAAAGAATTTCGTCGAAAACAGTTTAATAAAATAAACGCAAAAGAAATTGATTTTGTGAAGTTTTTCGACGGAAAATGGATTCCGTCGAAGATTTTTGGACGGAAAATGAATTCTGTCGAAAATGGATGAATTAAATAAATGCAAAAGAAATTGATTTTGTGAAGTTTTTCGACGGAAAATGTATTCCGTCGAAGATTTTTGACGGAAAATGAATTCCGTCGAAAATGGTTGAATAAAATAAATGCAAAAGAAATTGATTTTGTGAATTTTTTCGACGGAAAAGAGTTTCCGTCGAAGATTTTTGAAGGAAAATGAATTCCGTCGAAAATGGATGAATAAAATAAAAGCAAAAGAAATTGATTTTATGAAGTTTTTCGACGAAAAATGTATTCCGTCGAAGATTTTTGACGAAATATGTATTCCGTCGAAAACGGATTAATAAAATAAATGCAAAAGAAATTGATTTTGTGAAGATTTTTGACGGAAAAAGAAATCCGTCGAAAACGGATGAATAAAATAAATGCAAAAGAAATTGATTTTGTGAAGTTTTTCGACGGAAAATGGATTCCGTCGAAGATTTTTGACGGAAAATGAATTCCGTCGAAAATGGATGAATAAAATAAATGCAAAAGAAATTGATTTTATGAAGTTTTTCGACGAAAAATGGAGTCCGTCGAAGATTTTTGACGAAAAAAGAATTCCATCGAAAACGGATGACTAAAATAAATACAAAAGAAATTGATTTTGTGAAGTTTTTCGACTAAAAAAGAATTCCGTCGAAAACGGATTAATAAAATAAATACAAAGGAAATTGTTTTTATGAAGTTTTTCGACGCAAATTGGATTCCGTCGAAGATATTTGACGGAAAATGAATTCCGTTGAAAATGGATGAATAAATTAAATGCAAAAGAAATTGATTTTATGAATTTCTCGACGAAAAATGGATTCCGTTGAAGATTTTTGACGAAAAATGTATTCCGTCGAAAACGGATGAATAAAATAAATGCAAAAGAAATTGATTTTGTGAAGTTTTTCGACAGAAAATGGATTCCGTAGAAGATTTTTGACGGAAAATGGATTCCGTCGAAGATTTTTGACGGAAAATGAATTCCTTCGAAAACGGATGAATAAAATAAATGCAAGAGAAATTGATTTTGTGAAGTTTTTCGACGGAAAATAGATTCTGTCGAAGATTTTTGACGGAAAATGAATTCCGTTGAAAATGGATGAATAAAATAAATGCAAAAGAAATTGATTTTATGAAGTTTTTCGACGAAAAATGGAATCCGTTGAAGATTTTTGTCGAAAAATGTATTTCGTCGAAAACGGATGAATAAAATAAATGTAAAAGAAATTGATTTTGTAAAGATTTTTGACGGAAAATGAATTCCGTCGAAAATGGATGAATAAAATAAATGCAAAAGAAATTGATTTTGTGAAGTTTTTCGACGGAAAATGGATTCCGTCGAAGATTTTGGACGGAAAATGAATGAATAAAATAAATGCAAAAGAAATTGATTTTATGAAGTTTTTCGATGAAAAATGGATTCCGTCGAAGATTTTTGACGGAAAATGAGTTCCTTTGTAAATGGATGAATAAAATAAATGCAAAAGAAATTGATTTTATGAAGTTTTTCGACGAAAAATGGATTTCGTCCAAGATTTTTTAAGGAAAATGTATTCCGTCGAAAATGAATGAATTAAATTAATGCAAAAGAAATTTATTTTGAAAAGTGTTTCAACGGAAAATGAATTCCGTCGAACATGGATTAATAAAATAAATGTAAAAGAAATTGATTTTTCGAAGTTTTTCGACGGAAAATGGATTCCGTAGAAGATTTTTGATGGAAAATGGATTCCGTCGAAGATTTTTGACGGAAAATAAATTTCGTCAAAAATGGATGAATAAAATAAATGCAAAAGAAATTGATTTTATGAAGTTTTTCGACGTAAAACGGATTCCTTCAAAAACGGATGAATAAAATAAATTCAAAGGAAATTGATTTTATGAAGTTTTTCAACAGAAAACAATTTCCGTTGAAAACAGATGAATAAAATAAATGCAAAAGAAATTGATTTTGTGCAGTTTTTCGACGGAAAAAGGATTCCGTAGAAGATTTTTGACGGAAAATGGATTCCGTCGAAGATTTTTTATTGAAAATGAATTCCATCGAAAACAGATGAATAAAATAAATGCAAAAGAAATTGATTTTGTGAAGTTTTTCGACGGAAAATGGATTCTGTCGAAGATTTTTTACGGAAAATGAATTCCATCGAAAATGGATGAATAAAATAAATGCAAAAGAAATTGATTTTACGAAGTTTTTCGACGAAAAATGGATTCCGTTGAAGATTTTTGACAGAAAATGTAGTCCGTCGAAAAAGAATGAATTAAATTAGTGCAAAAGAAATTTATTTTGTGAAGTTTTTCAACGGAAAATGAATTCCGTCGAACATGGATTAATAAAATAAATGTAAAAGAAATTGATTTTTTGAAGTTTTTCGACGGAAAATGGATTCTGTCGAAGATTTTTGACAGAAAATAAATTCCGTCGAAAACGGATGAATAAAATAAATGCAAAAGAAATTGATTTTGGGAAGTTTTTCGACGGAAAATGATTCCGTCGAAGATTTTTGACGGAAAATGAATTCCGTCGAAAATGGATGAATAAAATAAATGCAAAAGAAATTGATTTTGTGAAGTTTTTCGACGAAAATGGATTGCGTCAAAGATTTTTGACGGAAAACGAATTCCGTTGAAAACGGATGAATAAAATAAATTGCAAAAGAAATTCATTTTGTGAAGTTTTTCGACGGAAAAAGAATTTCGTCGAAAACTGATGAATAAAATAAATGCCAAAGAAATTGATTTTGTGAAGTTTTTCGACGGAAAATGGATTCCGTCGAAAACTGATGAATAAAATAAATGCAAAAGAAATTGATTTTGTGAAGTTTTTTGACGGAAAAAGGATTCCGTCGAAGATTTTTGACGGAAAATGAATTCCATCGAAAACGGATGAATAAAATAAATGCAAAAGAAATTGATTTTGTGAAGTTTTTCGACGGAAAATGATTCCGTCGAAGATTTTTGACAGAAAATGAATTCCGTCGAAAATGGATGAATAAAATAAATGCAAAAGAAATTGATTTTGTGAAGTTTTTGGACGGAAAACAAATTCCGTCGAAAACGGATGAATAAAATAAATGCAAAAGAAATTGATTTTATGAAGTTTTTCGACGAAAAATGGATTCCGTCGAAGATTTTTGACGGAAAATGTATTCCGTCAAAAAAGAATGAATTAAATTAATGCAAAAGAAATTTATTTTGTGAAGTTTTTCAACGGAAAATGACTTCCGTCGAACATGGATTACTAAAATAAATGTAAAAGAAATTGATTTTTTGAAGTTTTTCGACGGAAAATGGATTCCGTAGAAGATTTTTGACGAAAAATGGATTCCGTCGAAGATTTTTGACGGAAAATGAATTCCGTCGAAAACGGATGAGTAAAATAAATGCAAAAGAAATTGATTTTTTGATGTTTTTGACGAAAAATGAATTCCGTCGAAGATTTTTAACAAAAAAGCTATTTCGTCGAAAACGGATGACTAAAATAAATGCAAAAGAAATAATTTTGTGAAGTTTTTCGACGAAAATGGATTGCGTCAAAGATTTTTGACGGAAAACGAATTCCGTCGAAAACGGATGAATAAAATAAATCGCAAAAGAAATTCATTTTGTGAAGTTTTCGACGGAAAAAGAATTTCGTCAAAAACTGATGAATAAAATAAATGCCAAAGAAATTGATTTTGTGAAGTTTTTTGACAGAAAATGGATTCCGTCGAAAATGGATGAATAAAATAAATGCAAAAGAAATTGATTTTGTGAAGTTTTTCGACGAAAATGGATTGCGTCTAAGATTTTTGACGGAAAACGAATTCCGTCGAAAACGGATGAATAAAATAAATTGCAAAAGAAATTCATTTTGTGAAGTTTTTCGACGGAAAAAGAATTTCGTCGAAAACTGATGAATAAAATAAATGCCAAAGAAATTGATTTTGTGAAGTTTTTCGACGGAAAATGGATTCCGTCGAAAACTGATGAATAAAATAAATGCAAAAGAAATTGATTTTGTGAAGTTTTTTGACGGAAAAAGGATTCCGTCGAAGATTTTTGACGGAAAATGAATTCCGTCGAAAATGGATGAATAAAATAAATGCAAAAGAAATTGATTTTGTTAAGTTTTTCGACGGAAGACGAATTCCGTCGAAAACTGATGAATAAAATAAATGCAAAAGAAATTGATTTTGTGAAGTTTTTCGACGGAAAATGGATTCCGTCGAAAATGGAGGAATAAAATAAATGCAAAAGAAATTGATTTTGTGAAGTATTTTGACGGAAAATGGATTCCGTCGAAAATGGATGAATAAAATAAATGCAAAAGAAATTGATTTTGTGAGGTTTTTCGATGGAAACTGGATTCCGTCGAAAACTGATGAATAAAATAAATGCAAAAGAAATTGATTTTGTGAAGTTTTTCGATGGAAAATGGATTCCATCGAAGATTTTTGACGGAAAATGTATTCTGTCGAAAATGGATGAATTAAATAAATGCAAAAGAAATTGATTTTGTGAAGTTTTTTGACGGAAAATGGATTTCGTCGAAAACCGATGAATAAAATAAATGCAAAAGAAATTGATTTTGTGAAGTTTTTCGACGGAAAATGGATTCCTTCGAAAACTGATGAATAAAATAAATGCAAAAGAAATTGATTTTGTGAAGTTTTTCGATGGAAAATGGATTCCGTCGAAGATTTTTGACGGAAAATGTATTCTGTCGAAAATGGATGAATAAAATAAATGCAAAAGAAATTGATTTTGTGAAGTTTTTTGACGGAAAGTGGATTCCTTCGAAAACGGATGAATAAAATAAATGCAAAAAAAAAAATGATTTTGTAATTTTTTTCGAGAAAAAATGGATTCCGTCGAAGATTTTGGACGGAAAATGAATTCCGTTGAAAACGGATGAATAAGATAAATGGAATAGAAATTCATTTTGCGAAGTTTTTTGACGGAAAATGGATTCCATAAAAAATGGATGAATAAAATAAATGCAGAAGAAATTGATTATATGTTGTTTTTCGAAGGAAAAAGGATTCCGTTGAAAACGGATGAATAAAATAAATGCTGAAGTAATTGATTTTGTGTTGTTTTTCGAAGGAAAATAGATTCCGTTGAAAACGGATGAATAAAATAAATGCTAAAAAAATTGACTTTGTGAAGTTTTTCGACGAAAAAGGAAATCCGTCGAAGATTTTTGACGGAAAATGAATTCCGTCGTCAAAAATGGATGACTAAAATAAATTGGAAAAGAAATTGATTTTGTAAAGTTTTTCGACGAAAATGGATTCCGTCGAAAACGGATGAAAAAAATATATGCAAAATAAATTGATTTTGTGAAGTTTTTCGACGGAAATTGGATTCCGTCGAAGATTTTTGACGGAAAATGTATTCCGTCGAAAATGGATGAATAAAATAAATGCAAAAGAAATTGATTTTGTGAAGTTTTTTGACGGAAAAAGATTTTCGTCGAAAACTGATGAATAAAATAAATGCAAATGAAATTGATTTTGTGAAGTTTTTCGACGGAAAATGGATTCCGTCGAAAACTGATGAATAAAATAAATGCAAAAGAAATTGATTTTGTGAAGTTTTTCGATGGAAAACGGATTTCGTCGAAGATTTTTGACGGAAAATGAATTCCGTCGAAAATGGATGAAAGAATAAATGCGAAAGAAATTGATTTTGTGAAGTTTTTGGACGGAAAATGGATTCCGTCGAAAATGGATGAATAAAATAAATGCAAAAGAAATTGATATTGTGAAGTTTTTTGATAGAAACTGGATTCCGTCGAAAATGGATGAATAAAAGAAATGCAAAAGAAATTGATTTTGTGAAGTTTTTCGATGAAAATGGATTGCGTGGAAGATTTTTGACGGAAAACGATTTCCGTCGAAAACGGATGAATAAAATAAATTGCAAAAGAAATTCATTTTGTGAAGTTTTTCAACGGAAAAAGAATTTCGTCGAAAACTGATGAATAAAATAAATGCAAAAGAAATTCATTTTGTGAAGTTTTTCGACGGAAAATGGATTCCGTCGAAGATTTTTGACGGAAAATGAATTCCGTCGAAAATGGATGAATAAAATAAATGCAAAAGAAATTGATTTTGTGAAGTTTTTCGACGGAAAACGAATTCCGTCGAAAACTGATGAATAAAATAAACGCAAAAGAAATTGATTTTGTGAAGTTTTTCGATGGAAAATGGATTCCTTCGACGGAAAATGGATTCCGTAAAAAATTGATGAAAAAAATAAATGCAAAAGAAATTGATTTTGTGAAGTTTTCGACGGAAAATGGATTCCGTCGAAGATTTTTGACGAAAAATGGATTCCGTCGAAGATTTTTGACGGAAAATGTATTCCGTCGAAAATGGATAAATAAAATAAATGCAAAAGAAATTGATTTTGTGAGGTTTTTCTATGGAAAATGGATTTCGTCGAAAACTAATGAATAAAATAAATGCAGAAGAAATTGATTTTGTGAAGTTTTTTGAGGGAAAATGGATTCCGTAGAAGATTTTTGACGGAAAGTGATTTTCGTCGATGATTTTTAAATGAAAATGAATTCCGTCGAAAACGGATGAATAAAATAAATGCAAAAAAAAATGATTTTGTACTTTTTTTAAACAAAAAATGGATTCCGTCGAAGATTTTTGACGGAAAATGAATTCCGTTGAAAACGGATGAATAAGATAAATGGAACAGAAATTCATTTTGTGAAATTTTTTGACGGAAAATAGATTCCATAAAAAATGGATGAATAAAATAAATGCAGAAGAAATTGATTATGTGTTGTTTTTCGAAGGAAAATGGATTCCGTTGAAAATGGATTCCGTTGAAAATGGATTCCGTTGAAAACGGATGAAAAAAATAAATGCTAAAGAAATTGATTTTGTGTTATTTTTCGAAGGAAAATAGATTCCGTTGAAAACGGATTAAAATAAAATAAATGCAAAAAAAATTGACTTTGTGAAGTTTTTCGACGAAAAAGGAAATCCGTCGAAGATTTTTGACGGAAAATGAATTCCGTAAAAAATGGATGACTAAAATAAATTGGAATAGAAATTGATTTTGTAAAGTTTTTCGACGGAAAATGGATTCCGTCGAAAACGGATAAAAAAAATATATGCAAAAGAAATTGATTTTGTGAAGTTTGTCGACGGAAATTGGATTTCGTCGAAGATTTTTGACGGAAAATGTATTCCGTCGAAAATGGATGAATAAAATAAATGCAAAAGAAATTGATTTTGTGAAGTTTTTCGACGGAAAATGGATTCCGTAGAAGATTTTGGACGGAAAATGGATTCCGTCGTAGATTTTTGACGGAAAATGAATTCCGTCGAAAATGGATGAATAAAATAAATGCAAAAGAAATTGATTTTAAGAAGATTTTTGACGGAAAATGAATTCCGTCGAAAGCGGATGAATAAAATAAATGCAAAAGAAATTGATTTTGTGAAGTTTTTTGACGGAAAATGGATTCTGTCGAAGATTTTTTACGGAAAATGAATTCCGTCGAAAATGGATGAATAAAATAAATGCAAAAGAAATTGATTTTGTGAAGTTTTTCGACGAAAAATGGATTCCGTCGAAGATTTTTGATAGAAAATGTATTCCGTCGAAAATGAATGAATTAAATTAGTGCAAAAGAAATTTATTTTGTGAAGTTTTTCAATGGAAAATGAATTCCGTCGAACATGGATTAATAAAGTAAATGTAAAAGAAATTGATTTTTTGAAGTTTTTCGACGAAAAATGGATTCCGTAGAAGATTTTTGATGGAAAATGGATTCCGTCGAAGATTTTTGACGGAAAATGAATTCCGTCGAACACGGATGAATAAAATAAATGCAAAAGAAATTGATTTTGGGAAGTTTTTCGACGGGAAAAGGATTCCGTCAAAGATTTTTGACGGAAAATGAATTCCGTCGAAAATGGATGAATAAAATAAATGCAAAAGAAATTGATTTTGTGAAGTTTTTCGACGGAAAATGGATTCCGTCGAAGATTTTTGACGTAAAATGAATTCCGTCGAAAATGGATGAATATAATAAATGCAAAAGAAATTGATTTTGTGAAGTTTTTTGACGGAAAACAAATTCCGTTGAAAACGGATGAATAAAATAAATGCAAAAGAAATTGATTTTATGAGGTTTTTCGTCGAAAAATGCATTCCGTCGAAGATTTTTGACGAAAAATGTATTCCGTCGAAAACGGATGAATAAAATAAATGCAAAAGAAATTAATTTTGTGAAGTTTTTCGACGGAAAAAGAATTTCGTCGAAAACGGAATAATAAAATAAATGCAAAAGAAATTGATTTTGTGAATTTTTTCGACGGAAAATAGATGCCGTCGAAGATTTTTGAAGGAAAATGAATTTCGTCGAAAATGGATGAATAAAATAAATGCAAAAGAAATTGATTTTGTGAAGTTTATCGACGAAAAATGGATTCCGTCAAAGATTTTTGACGGAAAATGAATTCCGTCGAAAACGGATTAATAAAATAAATGCAAAAGAAATTGATTTTGGGAAGTTTTTCGATGGGAAAAGGATTCCGTCAAAGATTTTTGACGGAAAATGAATTCCATCGAAAACGGATGAATAAAATAAATGCAAAAGAAATTGATTTTTTGAAGTTTTTCGACGAAAAATGGATTCCGTAGAAGATTTTTTATGGAAAATGGATTCCGTCGAAGATTTTTGACGGAAAATGAATTCCGTCGAAAACGGATGAATAAAATAAATGCAAAAGAAATTGATTTTGGGAAGTTTTTCGACGGAAAATGGATTCCGTCAAAGATTTTTGACGGAAAATGAATTCCATCGAAAACGGATGAATAAAATAAATGCAAAAGAAATTGATTTTGTGAAGTTTTTCGACGGAAAATGGATTCCGTCGAAGATTTTTGACGTAAAATGAATTCCGTCGAAAATGGATGAATATAATAAATGCAAAAGAAATTGATTTTGTGAAGTTTTTGGACGGAAAACAAATTCCGTTGAAAACGGATGAATAAAATAAATGCAAAAGAAATTGATTTTATGAGGTTTTTCGTCGAAAAATGGATTCCGTCGAAGATTTTTGACGAAAAATGTATTCCGTCAAAAACGGATGAATAAAATAAATGCAAAAGAAATTAATTTTGTGAAGTTTTTCGACGGAAAAAGAATTTCGTCGAAAACGGAATAATAAAATAAATGCAAAAGAAATTGATTTTGTGAATTTTTTCGACGGAAAATAGATGCCGTCGAAGATTTTTGAAGGAAAAAGAATTTCGTCGAAAATGGATGAATAAAATAAATGCAAAAGAAATTGATTTTGTGAAGTTTATCGACGAAAAATGGATTCCGTCAAAGATTTTTGACGGAAAATGAATTCCGTCGAAAACGGATTAATAAAATAAATGTAAAAGAAATTGATTTTGGGAAGTTTTTCGATGGGAAAAGGATTCCGTCAAAGATTTTTGACGGAAAATGAATTCCATCGAAAACGGATGAATAAAATAAATGCAAAAGAAATTGATTTTTTGAAGTTTTTCGACGAAAAATGGATTCCGTAGAAGATTTTTGATGGAAAATGGATTCCGTCGAAGATTTTTGACGGAAAATGAATTCCGTCGAAAACGGATGAATAAAATAAATGCAAAAGAAATTGATTTTGGGAAGTTTTTCGACGGGAAAAGGATTCCGTCAAAGATTTTTGACGGAAAATGAATTCCATCGAAAACGGATGAATAAAATAAATGCAAAAGAAATTGATTTTGTGAAGTTTTTCGACGGAAAATGGATTCCGTCGAAGATTTTTGACGTAAAATGAATTCCGTCGAAAATGGATGAATATAATAAATGAAAAAGAAATTGATTTTGTGAAGTTTTTGGACGGAAAACAAATTCAGTTGAAAACGGATGAATAAAATAAATGCAAATGAAATTGATTTTATGAGGTTTTTCGTCGAAAAATGGATTCTGTCGAAGATTTTTGACGAAAAATGTATTCCGTCGAAAACGGATGAAAAAAATAAATGCGAAAGAAATTGATTTTGTGAAGTTTTTGGACGGAAAATGGATTCCGTAGAAGATTTTTGATGGAAAATGGATTCCGTAGAAGATTTTTGACAGAAAATGAATTCCGTCGAAAATGGATGAATAAAAGAAATGCAAAAGAAATTGATTTTGTGAAGTTTTTCGATGAAAATGGATTGCGTGGAAGATTTTTGACGGAAAACGATTTCCGTCGAAAACGGATGAATAAAATAAATGCAAAAGAAATTCATTTTGTGAAGTTTTTCGACGGAAAATGGATTCCGTCGAAGATTTTTGACGGAAAATGAATTCCGTCGAAAATGGATGAATAAAATAAATGCAAAAGAAATTGATTTTGTGAAGTTTTTCGACGGAAAACGAATTCCGTCGAAAACTGATGAATAAAATAAACGCAAAAGAAATTGATTTTGTGAAGTTTTTCGATGGAAAATGGATTCCTTCGACGGAAAATGGATTCCGTAAAAAATTGATGAAAAAAATAAATGCAAAAGATATTGATTTTGTGAAGTGTTTTGACGAAAAATGGATTCCGTCGAAACTGGATGAATAAAATAAATGCAAAAGAAATTGATTTTGTGAGGTTTTTCTATGGAAAATGAATTCCGTCGAAAACGGATTAATAAAATAAATGCAGAAGAAATTGATTTTGTGAAGTTTTTTGACGGAAAATGGATTCCGTAGAAGATTTTTGACGGAAAGTGATTTTCGTCGATGATTTTTAAATGAAAATGAATTCCGTCGAAAACGGATGAATAAAATAAATGCAAAAAAAAAATGATTTTGTACTTTTTTTAAACAAAAAATGGATTCCGTCGAAGATTTTTGACGGAAAATGAATTCCGTTGAAAACGGATGAATAAGATAAATGGAACAGAAATTCATTTTGTGAAATTTTTTGACGGAAAATAGATTCCATAAAAAATGGATGAATAAAATAAATGCAGAAGAAATTGATTATGTGTTGTTTTTCGAAGGAAAATGGATTCCGTTGAAAACAGATTCCGTTGAAAACGGATGAAAAAAATAAATGCTAAAGAAATTGATTTTGTGTTATTTTTCGAAGGAAAATAGATTCCGTTGAAAACGGATTAAAATAAAATAAATGCAAAAAAAATTGACTTTGTGAAGTTTTTCGACGAAAAAGGAAATCCGTCGAAGATTTTTGACGGAAAATGAATTCCGTAAAAAATGGATGACTAAAATAAATTGGAATAGAAATTGATTTTGTAAAGTTTTTCGATGGAAAATGGATTCCGTCGAAAACGGATAAAAAAATATATGCAAAAGAAATTGATTTTGTGAAGTTTGTCGACGGAAATTGGATTTCGTCGAAGATTTTTGACGGAAAATGTATTCCGTCGAAAATGGATGAATAAAATAAATGCAAAAGAAATTGATTTTGTGAAGTTTTTCGACGGAAAATGGATTCCGTAGAAGATTTTGGACGGAAAATGGATTCCGTCGTAGATTTTTGACGGAAAATGAATTCCGTCGAAAATGGATGAATAAAATAAATGCAAAAGAAATTGATTTTAAGAAGATTTTTGACGGAAAATGAATTCCGTCGAAAGCGGATGAATAAAATAAATGCAAAAGAAATTGATTTTGTGAAGTTTTTTGACGGAAAATGGATTCTGTCGAAGATTTTTTACGGAAAATGAATTCCGTCGAAAATGGATGAATAAAATAAATGCAAAAGAAATTGATTTTGTGAAGTTTTTCGACGGAAAATGGATTCCGTCGAAGATTTTTGATAGAAAATGTATTCCGTCGAAAATGAATGAATTAAATTAGTGCAAAAGAAATTTATTTTGTGAAGTTTTTCAATGGAAAATGAATTCCGTCGAACATGGATTAATAAAGTAAATGTAAAAGAAATTGATTTTTTGAAGTTTTTCGACGAAAAATGGATTCCGTAGAAGATTTTTGATGGAAAATGGATTCCGTCGAAGATTTTTGACGGAAAATGAATTCCGTCGAAAACGGATGAATAAAATAAATGCAAAAGAAATTGATTTTGGGAAGTTTTTCGACGGGAAAAGGATTCCGTCAAAGATTTTTGACGGAAAATGAATTCCATCGAAAACGGATGAATAAAATAAATGCAAAAGAAATTGATTTTGTGAAGTTTTTCGACGGAAAATGGATTCCGTCGAAGATTTTTGACGTAAAATGAATTCCGTCGAAAATGGATGAATATAATAAATGCAAAAGAAATTGATTTTGTGAAGTTTTTTGACGGAAAACAAATTCCGTTGAAAACGGATGAATAAAATAAATGCAAAAGAAATTGATTTTATGAGGTTTTTCGTCGAAAAATGGATTCCGTCGAAGATTTTTGACGAAAAATGTATTCCGTCGAAAACGGATGAATAAAATAAATGCAAAAGAAATTAATTTTGTGAAGTTTTTCGACGGAAAAAGAATTTCGTCGAAAACGGAATAATAAAATAAATGCAAAAGAAATTGATTTTGTGAATTTTTTCGACGGAAAATAGATTGTCGAAGATTTTTGAAGGAAAATGAATTTCGTCGAAAATGGATGAATAAAATAAATGCAAAAGAAATTGATTTTGTGAAGTTTATCGACGAAAAATGGATTCCGTCAAAGATTTTTGACGGAAAATGAATTCCGTCGAAAACGGATTAATAAAATAAATGCAAAAGAAATTGATTTTGGGAAGTTTTTCGATGGGAAAAGGATTCCGTCAAAGATTTTTGACGGAAAATGAATTCCATCGAAAACGGATGAATAAAATAAATGCAAAAGAAATTGATTTTTTGAAGTTTTTCGACGAAAAATGGATTCCGTAGAAGATTTTTGATGGAAAATGGATTCCGTCGAAGATTTTTGACGGAAAATGAATTCCGTCGAAAACGGATGAATAAAATAAATGCAAAAGAAATTGATTTTGGGAAGTTTTTCGACGGAAAATGGATTCCGTCAAAGATTTTTGACGGAAAATGAATTCCATCGAAAACGGATGAATAAAATAAATGCAAAAGAAATTGATTTTGTGAAGTTTTTCGACGGAAAATGGATTCCGTCGAAGATTTTTGACGTAAAATGAATTCCGTCGAAAATGGATGAATATAATAAATGCAAAAGAAATTGATTTTGTGAAGTTTTTGGACGGAAAACAAATTCCGTTGAAAACGGATGAATAAAATAAATGCAAAAGAAATTGATTTTATGAGGTTTTTCGTCGAAAAATGGATTCCGTCGAAGATTTTTGACGAAAAATGTATTCCGTCAAAAACGGATGAATAAAATAAATGCAAAAGAAATTAATTTTGTGAAGTTTTTCGACGGAAAAAGAATTTCGTCGAAAACGGAATAATAAAATAAATGCAAAAGAAATTGATTTTGTGAATTTTTTCGACGGAAAATAGATGCCGTCGAAGATTTTTGAAGGAAAATGAATTTCGTCGAAAATGGATGAATAAAATAAATGCAAAAGAAATTGATTTTGTGAAGTTTATCGACGAAAAATGGATTCCGTCAAAGATTTTTGACGGAAAATGAATTCCGTCGAAAACGGATTAATAAAATAAATGCAAAAGAAATTGATTTTGGGAAGTTTTTCGATGGGAAAAGGATTCCGTCAAAGATTTTTGACGGAAAATGAATTCCATCGAAAACGGATGAATAAAATAAATGCAAAAGAAATTGATTTTTTGAAGTTTTTCGACGAAAAATGGATTCCGTAGAAGATTTTTGATGGAAAATGGATTCCGTCGAAGATTTTTGACGGAAAATGAATTCCGTCGAAAACGGATGAATAAAATAAATGCAAAAGAAATTGATTTTGGGAAGTTTTTCGACGGGAAAAGGATTCCGTCAAAGATTTTTGACAGAAAATGAATTCCATCGAAAACGGATGAATAAAATAAATGCAAAAGAAATTGATTTTGTGAAGTTTTTCGACGGAAAATGGATTCCGTCGAAGATTTTTGACGTAAAATGAATTCCGTCGAAAATGGATGAATATAATAAATGAAAAAGAAATTGATTTTGTGAAGTTTTTGGACGGAAAACAAATTCAGTTGAAAACGGATGAATAAAATAAATGCAAATGAAATTGATTTTATGAGGTTTTTCGTCGAAAAATGGATTCTGTCGAAGATTTTTGACGAAAAATGTATTCCGTCGAAAACGGATGAAAAAAATAAATGCAAAAGAAATTAATTTTGTGAAGTTTTTCGACGGAAAAATAATTTCGTCGAAAACGGAATAATAAAATAAATGCAAAAGAAATTGATTTTTTGAAGTTTTTCGACGGAAAATGGATTCCGTAGAAGATTTTTTATGGAAAATGGATTCCGTCGAAGATTTTTGACGGAAAATGAATTCCGTCGAAAACGGATGAATAAAATAAATGCAAAATAAATTGATTTTGGGAAGTTTTTCGACGGAAAATGGATTCCGTCAAAGATTTTTGACGGAAAATGAATTCCATCGAAAACGGATGAATAAAATAAATGCAAAAGAAATTGATTTTGTGAAGTTTTTCGACTGAAAATGGATTCCGTCGAAGATTTTTGACGTAAAATGAATTCCGTCGAAAATGGATGAATATAACAAATGCAAAAGAAATTGATTTTGTGAAGTTTTTGGACGGAAAACAAATTCCGTTGAAAACGGATGAATAAAATAAATGCAAAAGAAATTGATTTTATGAGGTTTTTCGTCGAAAAATGGATTCCGTCGAAGATTTTTGACGAAAAATGTATTCCGTCGAAAACGGATGAATAAAATAAATGCAAAAGAAATTAATTTTGTGAAGTTTTTCGACGGAAAAAGAATTTCGACGAAAACGGAATAATAAAATAAATGCAAAAGAAATTGATTTTGTGAATTTTTTCGACGGAAAATAGATGCCGTCGAAGATTTTTGAAGGAAAATGAATTTCGTCGAAAATGGATGAATAAAATAAATGCAAAAGAAATTGATTTTGTGAAGTTTTTTGACGGAAAACAAATTCCGTTGAAAACGGATGAATAAAATAAATGCAAAAGAAATTGATTTTATGAGGTTTTTCGTCGAAAAATGGATTCCGTCGAAGATTTTTAACGAAAAATGAATTCCGTCAAAAACGGATGAATAAAATAAATGCAAAAGAAATTAATTTTGTGAAGTTTTTCGACGGAAAAAGAATTTCGTCGAAAACGGAATAATAAAATAAATGCAAAAGAAATTGATTTTGTGAATTTTTTCGACGGAAAATAGATGCCGTCGAAGATTTTTGAAGGAAAAAGAATTTCGTCGAAAATGGATGAATAAAATAAATGCAAAAGAAATTGATTTTGTGAAGTTTATCGACGAAAAATGGATTCCGTCAAAGATTTTTGACGGAAAATGAATTCCGTCGAAAACGGATTAATAAAATAAATGCAAAAGAAATTGATTTTGGGAAGTTTTTCGATGGGAAAAGGATTCCGTCAAAGATTTTTGACGGAAAATGAATTCCATCGAAAACGGATGAATAAAATAAATGCAAAAGAAATTGATTTTTTGAAGTTTTTCGACGAAAAATGGATTCCGTAGAAGATTTTTGATGGAAAATGGATTCCGTCGAAGATTTTTGACGGAAAATGAATTCCGTCGAAAACGGATGAATAAAATAAATGCAAAAGAAATTGATTTTGGGAAGTTTTTCGACGGGAAAAGGATTCCGTCAAAGATTTTTGACAGAAAATGAATTCCATCGAAAACGGATGAATAAAATAAATGCAAAAGAAATTGATTTTGTGAAGTTTTTCGACGGAAAATGGATTCCGTCGAAGATTTTTGACGTAAAATGAATTCCGTCGAAAATGGATGAATATAATAAATGAAAAAGAAATTGATTTTGTGAAGTTTTTGGACGGAAAACAAATTCAGTTGAAAACGGATGAATAAAATAAATGCAAATGAAATTGATTTTATGAGGTTTTTCGTCGAAAAATGGATTCTGTCGAAGATTTTTGACGAAAAATGTATTCCGTCGAAAACGGATGAAAAAAATAAATGCAAAAGAAATTAATTTTGTGAAGTTTTTCGACGGAAAAATAATTTCGTCGAAAACGGAATAATAAAATAAATGCAAAAGAAATTGATTTTTTGAAGTTTTTCGACGGAAAATGGATTCCGTAGAAGATTTTTTATGGAAAATGGATTCCGTCGAAGATTTTTGACGGAAAATGAATTCCGTCGAAAACGGATGAATAAAATAAATGCAAAATAAATTGATTTTGGGAAGTTTTTCGACGGAAAATGGATTCCGTCAAAGATTTTTGACGGAAAATGAATTCCATCGAAAACGGATGAATAAAATAAATGCAAAAGAAATTGATTTTGTGAAGTTTTTCGACTGAAAATGGATTCCGTCGAAGATTTTTGACGTAAAATGAATTCCGTCGAAAATGGATGAATATAACAAATGCAAAAGAAATTGATTTTGTGAAGTTTTTGGACGGAAAACAAATTCCGTTGAAAACGGATGAATAAAATAAATGCAAAAGAAATTGATTTTATGAGGTTTTTCGTCGAAAAATGGATTCCGTCGAAGATTTTTGACGAAAAATGTATTCCGTCGAAAACGGATGAATAAAATAAATGCAAAAGAAATTAATTTTGTGAAGTTTTTCGACGGAAAAAGAATTTCGACGAAAACGGAATAATAAAATAAATGCAAAAGAAATTGATTTTGTGAATTTTTTCGACGGAAAATAGATGCCGTCGAAGATTTTTGAAGGAAAATGAATTTCGTCGAAAATGGATGAATAAAATAAATGCAAAAGAAATTGATTTTGTGAAGTTTTTTGACGGAAAACAAATTCCGTTGAAAACGGATGAATAAAATAAATGCAAAAGAAATTGATTTTATGAGGTTTTTCGTCGAAAAATGCATTCCGTCGAAGATTTTTGACGAAAAATGTATTCCGTCGAAAACGGATGAATAAAATAAATGCAAAAGAAATTAATTTTGTGAAGTTTTTCGACGGAAAAAGAATTTCGTCGAAAACGGAATAATAAAATAAATGCCAAAGAAATTGATTTTTTGAAGTTTTTCGACGGAAAATGGATTCCGTCGAAGATTTTTGACGGAAAATGAATTCCGTCGAAAACGGATGAATAAAAGAAATGCAAAAGAAATTGATTTTGGGAAGTTTTTCGACGGAAAATGGATTCCGTCAAAGATTTTTGACGGAAAATGAATTCCATCGAAAACGGATGAATAAAATAAATGCAAAAGAAATTGATTTTGTGAAGTTTTTCGACGGAAAATGGATTCCGTCGAAGATTTTTGACGTAAAATGAATTCCGTCGAAAATGGATGAATATAATAAATGCAAAAGAAATTGATTTTGTGAAGTTTTTGGACGGAAAACAAATTCCGTTGAAAACGGATGAATAAAATAAATGCAAAAGAAATTGATTTTATGAGGTTTTTCGTCGAAAAATGGATTCCGTCGAAGATTTTTGACGAAAAATGTATTCCGTCAAAAACGGATGAATAAAATAAATGCAAAAGAAATTAATTTTGTGAAGTTTTTCGACGGAAAAAGAATTTCGTCGAAAACGGAATAATAAAATAAATGCAAAAGAAATTGATTTTGTGAATGTTTTCGACGGAAAATAGATGCCGTCGAAGATTTTTGAAGGAAATTGAATTTCGTCGAAAATGGATGAATAAAATAAATGCAAAAGAAATTGATTTTGTGAAGTTTATCGACGAAAAATGGATTCCGTCAAAGATTTTTGACGGAAAATGAATTCCGTCGAAAACGGATTAATAAAATAAATGCAAAAGAAATTGATTTTGGGAAGTTTTTCGATGGGAAAAGGATTCCGTCAAAGATTTTTGACGGAAAATGAATTCCATCGAAAACGGATGAATAAAATAAATGCAAAAGAAATGGATTTTTTGAAGTTTTTCGACGAAAAATGGATTCCGTAGAAGATTTTTGATGGAAAATGGATTCCGTTGAAGATTTTTGACGGAAAATGAATTCCGTCGAAAATGGATGAATAAAATAAATGCAAAAGAAATTGATTTTGGGAAGTTTTCCGACGGGAAAAGGATTCCGTCGGATGAATAAAATAAATGCAAAAGAAATTGATTTTGTGAAGTTTTTCGACGGAAAATGGAAAAGGATTCCGTCGAAAGATTTTAAATGCAAAAGAAATTGATTTTGAATTCCATCGAAAACGGATGAATAAAATAAATGCAAAAGAAATTGATTTTGTGAAGTTTTTCGACGGAAAATGGATTCCGTCGAAGATTTTTGACGTAAAATGAATTCCGTCGAAAATGGATGAATATAATAAATGAAAAAGAAATTGATTTTGTGAAGTTTTTGGACGGAAAACAAATTCAGTTGAAACGGATGAATAAAATAAATGCAAATGAAATTGATTTTATGAGGTTTTTCGTCGAAAAATGGATTCTGTCGAAGATTTTTGACGAAAAATGTATTCCGTCGAAAACGGATGAAAAAAATAAATGCAAAAGAAATTAATTTTGTGAAGTTTTTCGACGGAAAAATAATTTCGTCGAAAACGGAATAATAAAATAAATGCAAAAGAAATTGATTTTTTGAAGTTTTTCGACGGAAAATGGATTCCGTAGAAGATTTTTTATGGAAAATGGATTCCGTCGAAGATTTTTGACGGAAAATGAATTCCGTCGAAAACGGATGAATAAAATAAATGCAAAATAAATTGATTTTGGGAAGTTTTTCGACGGAAAATGGATTCCGTCAAAGATTTTTGACGGAAAATGAATTCCATCGAAAACGGATGAATAAAATAAATGCAAAAGAAATTGATTTTGTGAAGTTTTTCGACTGAAAATGGATTCCGTCGAAGATTTTTGACGTAAAATGAATTCCGTCGAAAATGGATGAATATAACAAATGCAAAAGAAATTGATTTTGTGAAGTTTTTGGACGGAAAACAAATTCCGTTGAAAACGGATGAATAAAATAAATGCAAAAGAAATTGATTTTATGAGGTTTTTCGTCGAAAAAAGGATTCCGTCGAAGATTTTTGACGAAAAATGTATTCCGTCGAAAACGGATGAATAAAATAAATGCAAAAGAAATTAATTTTGTGAAGTTTTTCGACGGAAAAAGAATTTCGACGAAAACGGAATAATAAAATAAATGCAAAAGAAATTGATTTTGTGAATTTTTTCGACGGAAAATAGATGCCGTCGAAGATTTTTGAAGGAAAATGAATTTCGTCGAAAATGGATGAATAAAATAAATGCAAAAGAAATTGATTTTATGAAGTTTATCGACGAAAAATGGATTCCGTCAAAGATTTTTGACGGAAAATGAATTCCGTCGAAAACGGATTAATAAAATAAATGCATAAGAAATTGATTTTGGGAAGTTTTTCGACGGGAAAAGGATTCCGTCAAAGATTTTTGACGGAAAATGAAATTCGAAAACGGATGAATAAAATAAATGCAAAAGAAATTAATTTTGTGAAGTTTTTCGACGGAAAAAGAATTTCGTCGAAAACGGAATAATAAAATAAATGCAAAAGAAATTGATTTTGTGAATTTTTTCGACGGAAAATAGATGCCGTCGAAGATTTTTGAAGGAAAATGAATTTCGTCGAAAATGGATGAATAAAATAAATGCAAAAGAAATTGATTTTGTGAAGTTTATCGACGAAAAATGTATTCCGTCAAAGATTTTTGACGGAAAATGAATTCCGTCGAAAACGGATTAATAAACTAAATGCAAAAGAAATTGATTTTGGGAAGTTTTTCGACGGGAAAAGGATTCCGTCAAAGATTTTTGACGGAAAATGAATTCCGTCGAAAATGGATGAATAAAATAAATGCAAAAGAAATTGATTTTGTGAAGTTTTTCGACGGAAAATGGATTCCGTCGAAGATTTTTGACGTAAAATGAATTCCGTCGAAAATGGATGAATATAATAAATGCAAAAGAAATTGATTTTGTGAAGTTTTTGGACGGAAAACAAATTCCGTTGAAAACGGATGAATAAAATAAATGCAAAAGAAATTGATTTTATGAGGTTTTTCATCGAAAAATGGATTCCGTCGAAGATTTTTGACGAAAAATGTATTCCGTCGAAAACGGATGAATAAAATAAATGCAAAAGAAATTAATTTTGTGAAGTTTTTCGACGGAAAAAGAATTTCGTCGAAAACGGAATAATAAAATAAATGCAAAAGAAATTGATTTTGTGAATTTTTTCGACGGAAAATAGATGCCGTCGAAGATTTTTGAAGGAAAATGAATTTCGTCGAAAATGGATGAATAAAATAAATGCAAAAGAAATTGATTTTATGAAGTTTATCGACGAAAAATGGATTCCGTCAAAGATTTTTGACGGAAAATGAATTCCGTCGAAAACGGATTAATAAAATAAATGCAAAAGAAATTGATTTTGGGAAGTTTTTCGACGGGAAAAGGATTCCGTCAAAGATTTTTGACGGAAAATGAATTCCATCGAAAACGGATGAATAAAATAAATGCAAAAGAAATTGATTTTTTGATGTTTTTCGACGAAAAATGGATTCCGTAGAAGATTTTTGATGGAAAATGGATTCCGTCGAAGATTTTTGACGGAAAATGAATTCCGTCGAAAACGGATGAATAAAATAAATGCAAAAGAAATTGATTTTGGGAAGTTTTTCGACGGGAAAAGGATTCCGTCAAAGATTTTTTACGGAAAATGAATTCCATCGAAAACGGATGAATAAAATAAATGCAAAAGAAATTGATTTTGTGAAGTTTTTCGACGGAATATGGATTCCGTCAAACATTTTTGACGTAAAATGAATTC